>JARHVA010001706.1:1585000-1600000 GCA_037957365.1 Torreya grandis | reverse complement strand
CTAAGTTATAACTAACTCTAAACTCCCATATATATATATATATATATATATATATATATATATATATATATATAGGGTCCAATATATATAGAGAGGGATCAAATCTAGAGTGTCCCCACCTCTTTATATATTAGGTCACTCTATAGATACATGCCCCACTCCCCTAGATATATACAGTGGTAGAAAACCCCCACTTGATCCCACCTGAGCTAGAGTCCCACTCTATATAGATTTATTCTAGGGCACCCATCCCAGATAATAATCCTCCCCAAATAATTTATAGTTAGGTATGGTATGCATGCCATATCATTCCAATCTACCTGGTCCATCTATTGCATCTCTTATATATGCCCTATCTATCTATCTATATATCTATCTATCTATCTATCTATCTATCTATCTATCTGGAAACCTCGACAATGGCCGTCTACATTGTGGCATCTAGACTAGACTATAGAGGGGTATATAAATTAGACTCTATTGTGCCATATAGACTAGACAAACAAGATAGTTCCCCCACCCATCTATTTATATATAATAATCTACTCTATATCCCTCCTCTATATGGTACTAGACTTTGACATATATATATATATATATATATATATATATATATATATATATATATATATATATATATATATAACTAGACATATAGAAACTATAGAGGCCATCTTTACTCTATAGGGGCATCTTTACTAGACTAGACTCCCCTATATATATAATTGGGCATATTTACTCTATTATATAGGCATGTGCCATCAAGACTAGATAGACAAGGGCACCCCAATATAGAGAGAAAAAATACTTTACTCTATATACCTTCCCCTCTCTACATGGGACTAGACAAACTCCCTTATATATAACTGGGTGTGTGCCATCTTTACTAAACATATGAGGGGTCCTCAATCTAGAGGGTGACTAGACAGACTCTAGAGGATTTCACTATATAATATATAGGTAATATATATAGGGTCATCATAAACTCTATATGGGTGAGTATAGGGTTAGATATATAAGGATTGCAAGGGTGAGGGGGACAACTACTTTAGTTGGGCAAGGGTGAGGCAAGGTAGACCCAGGATAGGGCTTGGGTCAAGGAAGGATCTAGATAGATAGATATGGCTTGGGTTAGGAAAAGGTGAGGCAAGGGAAGGGAAATCCATATAGATAGGTCTTGGGTGAGGTAAGGGAGCCCCAGATAGATAGGGCTTATGTGAGGCAAGGGTGATACAAGGCTCATGAGAGGGACATCAAGTGCCCCTAGTTATATATGGGGCATGAGAGGGGCATATAAATGTGTTGATGAGAGTCCCATATAAACTAAATAGATGATGGGTCCATCTATAAATATAGATAAGGGATTGAGAGATCAATACTTATTCTCTATGATATATATTGTATTGTATAAATTGAAGAAAAACTATCTAGGCTTTATTGCACTATACACCCAACCCAATATAGTGAGGGATGATTATATATCTATATAGATGCACTATAGACCATGGAGAATATAGTCCCTAGCCATCCCAATCCCAAAAAAGCTTTCCCAATATCTAGCTTTGACATTCCTGATCTCTTCTGGATTAATGCATAGCTCTCAAGGAAAGAGATATAGATATAGGCTTCCCAATATATAGTCTAGCAAGGGAGTACCTAATATATAGTCTAGTAAGGGAGTAGCCAATATCTAGCTTCATCCATCCTCTATACTCTCTCTATCCTATGCATATTAGAGAGGGGGGCCCACTGAGAGGTTAGGTATGGGAAAGCTCTTGTTTGATTATCTTCCCCACTTTAGAATAACAACCCAACCTTACCAATACTAGTATCAGTTGCCCTATCTATATCTATGGGTTTCACTATTCCAGCAACCCCTATATATAGATATTGAAATATGGTCACATATATAATAGAATACATACTTTCCATCTCTAGATAGTTAGAGAGGGACCTTATCTATCACTATCTAAATAAAGGCCCTATGTATATTTGCTATTGATCCCCCCTTAATATATATGGGAGCCCCTCCCCTCCCCTTTATATTTAAACTCTAAAATTTAAACTAAATCCACTCTATATGTTGGAACCATCCACCCCCCATATATTTATCTCATATTGATCATAATAAACTTATCTTATTTTGAGAGTAGCGAGTATTATCTTATCTTATCTATATGGTATCCTCCCCCCTCCCCCTATATAAACTAAACTATATGAGATATGGGATATATATCTATCTAGTATAGATTCTATTCATTATGATAGATAGAGATAAAAGGGGTGGCATCCCCCAAATATCTAATTTTTTTGGCCTCCCCCCAAGCCTTATATATCTATCTAGGGCCTATCTATCTATATGGTGGCCATCCCACCTCCCCCCTTCCCCCTCCCTCTATATAAACTAAACTAAACTATATGGGATATGGGCCTATATATCTATCTACACATCCATCAGTCAGTATCTAATTTCCCACCTCATAGCTTCCCCAGATAGATATGTAAACTAACCCAACTGTAAACATTGAGGACTCACCATTGGGCCTTATATTCTATATGGCGATCTCGCCACTGAGAATAATGAACTTATCTAGATATTTATGTTGATTGATCTATAGAATATAGAGGGGGGCCTAGAGATCTAATCTCTATAGTGAGGGGCCCACCAACCTTGTCTAGATATTTATGTCAATCGATCCATAGAATCTAGAGGGGATTGCCTATAGATTCACATAAATGTCATATCTATATATAGGGCCCTCACCATATCTACATAGACTTTATCAGTGCCCCATATCCATATAAACTTTGTTGCTAGAATTTTATGGTCCAAGATATAGATAGGTGGGCATCGATAGAGGGGATCTATATTATGTACACGATATGACTACCCTCTAAAGTTAATTGATGAAGTATAGATAAAGGCCAATGATATCTTAAAAGTAGAGGGGACTGATCCCATCACCCAATGGTAGAATATATATGGATGTGATAGGGTCCTTTAATCTACAAGATATCAAGTCATTCTATTTGTGTAGTCATTCCAACTCGACTACCCATATATATGTATGGGGATTGGATGGAATTCTAGTGGTGGGATGGATAGCCATAGTCATATAAATAGGGCCTCTTACTATTGATATATAGATTAGGGGTCTCAATCTGTCTATTGAGAAATACCGTACCATATATATATTCCCACATATCCTAATCCTATAGGTAATTGATCCAATAGAAATGCCCAATCCTCCCATTTAACATAAGCTAGATCACAACATCACAACATCACATATGGTTAATCGGTTTGCCTTATTTTGAACCCAAGGAAAATCTATCTATGTATGTGACCATTGATCAATGGATCTCTAAAACCTAATTATCTCTCTCTTTTATAGCTTACTGAAGTAGGAGCACTGGCCCTATATCTATTATCCATATCTTATCAAGAAGGGAAAGAGGACCTAGGGACTTATAAGTGCTATGTTGGACTGAGATCTATCTATATATGGGTCAAGGTCCCATATATATCTATTTGGACTAAGGGAGAGGGACCCTATATCTCTATTTGGACTAAGGGA
This sequence comes from Torreya grandis, assembly GCA_037957365.1. NCBI lineage: Eukaryota > Viridiplantae > Streptophyta > Pinopsida > Cupressales > Taxaceae > Torreya > Torreya grandis. The sequence continues at coordinate 1,596,422 of JARHVA010001706.1, read as the reverse complement.
GAGAGCCCCTATATATCTATTTTAACTAAGGGTAGGGGTGATTGGCTAAGGGCCCAAGGGACTTATCCTTGATATGAGTATCTAATATTTAGTTGTCCTCACACTTTTGATTTGGTAGTTATATATATAGGGGAGTCCTTTAAATTTGATTTTAACTCACTTCAGGGGCCAAGTAACTCTATAACTATATAGATATATGGCAGAATCTTTCATCACACATCGAATGTTGGCCAAATCTATCTATATCTATATAGCATATAAAATATGGATAGGGCAATCTATAGATGGGTTAATCCCATATGACCTATATATCTATCTAGGGTCCAATGAAACTAAACTCTATTTAAATCTAAATATAAATATAAATCTATATATGGGGTACCAATGAAACTATATAATATGGGGATGCCAATGAAACTATATACCATGTCCCCATAGACATAGTGAATATATTCTTTGACCCTCCTCACCTAAATATCTAATTGTCCACCCCCCCTCTATATATATTTTATCCCCTCTTTATTTAAACTAACTTAAATTTATATGGTTGGGGGTGGCCCTCCCCCCTCCCCCCTCCCCCCCTCTATATAAACTAAACTATAACTAACTCTAAACTCAACTATATAGTTTTCCAATTAAAATATAGACCATGGAGCTATCTATAGGGTTGGGGCATCTAGAGTGTTAAGTGGGGTATTTATACAATTATTATATATACCCTTTATGTGTCATCACACCTATTATGAGTCATCATACCCTCTATAGTCTATATACCTGTTGTGAGTCCTTATACTATTCATAAGTTATCATACCATTCATTAGTCTATGTACCAATTGTAAGTATGTTGACCATTCATTAGTCTATATACATTCCTTATATTATAACAACAATCAGATTCTTCCTAGTCATGAGTCATCATACCAATCTATATTTGTCATCCCAATCATATTGATTCCTACAGATTGTGAGTTTTCATAATAGATATATAGAGGCATGTCTGCCAAATAGAATAGAGATATAAGAGCATTCATAAGTATGCATATTGGTTATGAGTCATCATACAATATGAAAAATATATATAAATATAGATATATAGGGATTAAGTCTATTAAATAGATATATAGTGGCATTTATAAGTTTGTATACCAAGTGTAAAGTTGATTATTCAATGGGTTCTATTGATTGGTCATTGGTGTATCGATTGGTCATTGGGTATGTTAATTGGTCAGTGGGGTGATGAGCATATATCTTGGGGGGATATATCTATCTATAGGTGAATTATATTGGGCCATATAGATATATAAGATGCATAAAGCTAATTAAGTTGGAATCTTCCTTTATCTATATGTGGTGAACCACTCACCATATAGATATATAGGCCCTGTAAATCTTTTTGGGTGTAATTCATCAAAGTACCTATATATAGATAGGGGTCACCATAGTGATATAGAGGGTTCCATAACATAGATTCCCAATCCCATAATCCCATCCCCATATATAGAGATTAGTTAGATTTGGGTGGGAAGCTCCCCATATATATGTACTGATATAAACTAGTTATGCCCTCTCCCCCTGCCCCAAATGTCTATTTTTTGTCTCCCACAAGCCCTATTATTTTTTTGGCCCCCTCTCTCTATATATTATATCCCATTAAAATATATATGGTTTCTCTCCCCCCAAGCCCTATATATCCATCTATGGCCTTTCTATCTATATGGTGGCCTTCCACCCTCTATATAAACTAAACTAAACTTAAACTACTATTTCTATGGGAAAGTTATATAGATTAGGGGTAGGGTAGGGGCCTATATAATCCCAAATTTATCTAGGGCCATTCATGTAGTATAGTTTTTATTCCACTCTATATTAATATATAAAAATCATTGACACTTCCTCTGTCTAGTCCTAACCATATATATTTCTCAATTCATATGAATCAATGTTATTTGGTTAGTTTATATGCTAGTAACGAAGACTAAATTTGTGGTGTGGTTGACTATCCTCTCAGTCAAGCACCTTATATATCTATTTGGAGTTATAATTTTTATATATAAGGTCATTTCCATATGGATATATAAGGGTCCCCCCTTTATTCTATATAAGATATAAGGAAATCACACCAGATTGATCCAAATTGGAGGTTGGTCTACCTATAGTTTGATTTCCATCTAGACTCAACTCTATATATAGGGGAGAACACCCCTATATATAAATGTGCTCCCAATATATATCCCATTGACTCAACTTCATATGGTTGGGGGTGACACCCCCTATGCATCTTATCTTATATTGAGTGTAGCGAATATTATATTATCTTATATATATATGGGGTCTATCTAATTAGGGATAGGGCTAGGGATAGGGATAGGGATAGGGTTGATGTCAAAATCTAGTTTGTAACTCTATATCCTAGTCTATGCCTCCATATATAAGAGATATATTGAAGGCCCCCCCCAAAAAAATAGATGTAGAACCCATTAAACTCAACTTTATATGGTTGGGGATGGCAACCCCTATATATCTTATCTTATATCTAACCTTGTACCAATTATATATATAGGAGAATCTAGTCCCAACTATAGAGGGGGGATATGTGTCAAGGTTTCCAGATAGATACCTATATATTTTTTGTGGGCATATATAATATAGTAGAGAAAGGGTTCTCCTATAGACTCACCCCTCAACCCCTCTATATATAGATGGGAATAGATAGGGAGCCTATATATCTATTTGGGTTCACTATGCTCTGCTAGATAGTGATGGTAGGCCATCACCAACCCCATTTATATATCTTGGGTTCATATCCCCCATATATATATCTCTATCTAGATGGACACCTATATATAGATATTTTATACCCCTCCTAGATGGATAGATAGGTAAATGGATTAGGTGGAAATAGATGGGGATGGGGCATCTCTATAGGTTCTCATAGAATACCAATAAACTCTATCTCTATGCCTCCATATATATATATATATATCTTAAAAATAAAGCTATGGCCATCACCAATATTTAGATATCTGGCAACATAGACCCCTATCTATCTATATGGGAGTGGGGCAATGCCCTATATATATGTTATAGTCTAATTAACTCATATATATATATATATATGAGTTAATTAGATTATAACATATATATATATATATGTTATAGTCTAATTAACTTATATATATATAATATAATCTAATTAACTCATATATATATATATATATATATATATATATATATATATATATATATGAATTAATTAGACTATAACACACACACACACATGTTATAGTCTAATTAACTCATATATATATATATATATATATATATATATATATATATGAGTTAGTTATACTATAACACACACACACACACACACACACACACACACACACACACACACACAACATAGTCTAATTAACTCATATATATATATATATATATATATATATATATAGTGGCATAGACTAAAATCTAGAGTTATGCACCTCACTGGATATATAGATGGGGGGACTAGATGTTGACATAAACTAAGATTATATTCTATTCTAGATGAACACCACCATCTATATATCTATTATAGATGGAGGCATAGACTATAGAGTAGCTAATAACTCTGGTTGATGAACCTATGCCCCTCACCCCATACTGATATATAAGCAACCCTCTCTAGAGCTATGCCTCACATAGAGCCCTATCTATCCATCTAGGAGGGGACAACTCTTGGTTTCCTTCCCTCACCCTTGATATAGATTCCAAGATCTATCTATCTATCTATCTGTCTGTCTGTCTATCTATCTGTCTAACTGTCTTTCTATCTATCTATCTGTCTATCTATCTATCTATCTATCTATCTATCTATTTATCTATCTATCTATCTATCTATCTATCTATCTATCTATCTATCTATCTATCTATCTATCTATCTATCTATCTATCTATCTATCTATCTATCTATCTATTTATCTATGAGGTTCTATTCCTTTACCTGATAGTTGCTTGCCCTATATATATATATATATATATATATATATATATGTATGTATGTATGTATGTATGTATGTATGTATGTATGTATCTAGACCCAGTCCTAACCCCTTGTCTATCTAGTCTATATGGGACAACCCATACAATATACAAAGAGTAGAGTCAATATTGAAGCCAATTATATATATAGGGGAGTCTAGTCTATATGGAAATCAACACCCCTCTATAGTTTGTCTAGTCTAGATAAATCCCCATCTATCTATCTAGGATAAGAGATATATAAATGGGGCCTATCTATCTATCTATCTATCTATCTATCTATCTATCTATCTATCTATCTATCTATCTATCTATCTATCTATCTATCTATCTATCTATCTATCTATCCATTTATCTATCTATCTATCTACCTATCTACCTATCTATCTATCTATCTATCTATCTATCTATCTATCTATCTATCTATCTATCTATCTATCTATCTATCTATCTATCTATCTATCTATTTGGGACCCTAGACTCACCCTTATAGTATTTATGACACACCCCTAGACCCAATTATATATAGATTTTATTCTATAGGGGAGTCTATTCTAAATGGCCCTTGAGATATATCCCTATCTATCTATTTGGGACCTTATTATGACCATTGCCTCACCCCTCCCCTCTAGAATCTAGAGATATCTATATGGGTACCCATGAAATATTGATTAGGTTGGGCAAGTATGTATGCCATGAGTGAGCCTTCTTAATTTGATTATTCTCTCTATATGGCACTCAAACCATAAATATATGTGTGATCCCCCTATATATCTATCTAGATGGTTATTAACTTTTGTATTATAGTTAAGGTTATATTCTATATATGGATCCCTATCTATTGTATCCATTTGGGACCCTTACCTGACCCAAGCTCTATGTATTGATTTGGACCCTTGAATCACCCTTGCCTCTAGAGTAGAGTAAATATGACACACCCCTAGCCCTAATTATATATATATATATATTCTATTACATAGGCCAATCTAGGTACCCTATCAATTTCCCCCCTATGGAGTAGAGTAAAGATACCCCTCATCTAGTCTAGTACAGTATAGTCTAGTTGCCCTCTAGATTGGGGCCCCTTATAGAGTAGAGTTATAGTCTAGTCCATATGCCCAATTCTATATATAGGGGAGATAGAGTATAATCTAGTATATATGGCATACCCCTCATCTATAGATATAGGATAGGGCCAATATATAAAAGATCAATCCTATATATATGGTGGTCATGAGTTGATAGTCTACCCTAAGATTTATTTTTTCCCTCACCCCAAGATTGTAAATGTACAGTTACCCACCCACCTTTGATGGGGTCATATCCTCAGGCAATCCCACCCCTAGTTCCCTCACCCTTACTTGATGAGCCACCCTATCCATATGGATCCTTGCCTCACCCCTCGTTTATTTAGTCTATATGACACACTCTTCTCTAATTAGTATTGGGTGAGGGTATGCTGGCACACCTCCAATTATATATAGGGGAGTCTAGTGTTATATATAGTGTCATAAATTTGGGGCATAATATAGAGTTGAGTTTCTTATACATATAAAGGCCACCCTTAACCCCTATCTCTATATATGTATTATATATATATATGAGAGTTAGTTTAGAGTTTAGAGTTAGTTATAGTTTATATAAAGGGGAAAGGCCATCATATAGATAATATATATAAGAAGGGGGCCCCAAATAGATATGTAAGGATTGAGGGGAAGGGGAGGGGCTAGATAGATATATTTAGGGTAGGGAGAGGGGATTGATGGTATATATATCTATGAGTGGGCCCCTATATATCTATATAGGAGTGGAGCATAGATCTATAGTCTATATGCCCCATCCCTATGTATCATGTTTATATATAGAATAGATGGACCAATAATACCCTATTGAGTGGGGGGAAGCATAAACCCCTCGCTTCAATCCTTCGATTTGTGACCTACACTCACCTAGATATATACTATATATTGATGGTTACAAGCACCATATACCATATAATAAGGTTAAGTTATGAGTCTCTATATTCAATTTAGGTGGTGATCCATCCCCTTTCTATTTAGGAATCCCTATCCCTTGCCTTACCCTTATATATCTATATGGGCCCTATCTATATATCTATCTAAGGCTCCCTATCCCTTGCCTCACCCTTGATATATATATATATATATATGGGGCCTTATCTATCTATTTACACTAAGTAGAGTATTTAATGTGACAACATCAATATAGTAAAGTAGCCCCTTGTATTCTGTATACAAGATAGTTTCTTATCTATAATGTATTGATGCTTTCCCCTAATTATACCTAGATAAATGGTTTTCTTAATAAAGTAAAATAGTTATCCACTCATACATATAAACTATACTCGTTGATGCTCCAACATCAACACCTAATCCCTCTATAGTCTAGTTGGTGTTGTCTCCTAATATAGTTGGTGTTGTTCAGAACACCAATAACATCAACACACTATATATGTACCCCTCATCAATAATGATGGCCCTCATTTATCTAATTTGGCATAGCCCTCTAGAGTCTCCCCCTCATCTACCTTTTCCAACCCAAAGGGTTGGGTATATGATTAATATATGTCAAATATGTATAGATCAAAATTTAGTCTTTACAATCCTCAACCATATATAAATTATAGAGAGGGGGGATCATAATAATGAGATAGATCCTTACCATGTCATCAAGGTTGTATCACATATATAAGAGATGGTGTTGCATTGATCTCATGATCTAAAGTAATATGTATAGATCTACCTTTACTTAGGGTAGTCAATTATTTCCCCTCTATATTTTGAGGTTGTGAGCCCTATATATATATATATATATATATATATATATATATATATATATATATATATATATATATAGGAATCTCTCCCTTGCCTCACCCCTATCTATTTGGACCCTTGCCTAACCAAAGCCCTATCCATCTATATAAATGCTTACCTGACCCAAGAATTATCTATCTATAATGGATAATGACTCTATTGGGCATTAACCCCATGTATCATGAACTCTGTGCCCCCAAATACCTATCTATTCTCTAGGGACCCCTATCTATCTATATGGGAATACAAGGATCCACTATAGCCATAATATATGTCTATATATGTAAGCCTTTAGATAGAGGGGTTAGGGTTGAGCTATTAGGGAACAAACATGAATGACCTAGATATGTATATATAAATGGTGAAACACCCTATATATAGATCTGGGAAGATGAAGATATAATAGAGAGATAGGGAGGCCCATCCACATGGAGATTCTAAAACGTATACATTTAGATCTATATTGGTGTATATATATTTAGGGAATTTAGATGAAAGGAATATATTAAAATTTGATACCTCTAGATACAAATATAGATAAGCACTTGCCCAAATAAATTTGGCATATCCAGTTGGAGTTGATGGGCTCCATATCCCATGTAGACTATTTTCTTGGCCTGTCAACTAGAAACTATGCCAACTAGAAACAAAGTATACTACATAGGAATTTACCACCCATATATATCTAGAGGGACCTGACCATATATATTATAGACACTATATAACCATATCTCCATTAAAGTATAGGGTTGGGGTTGATCAAGAGGGGTCAAGTGATCCCTTTGACATAAGGTGAAAGTTATCATGCTTTGACACTTGGTTCATTTCATTTGAATGTGCCTATCAACTATATATATAGAGGGGGCTTGGTATATCTTTGAGTTTAGAGTTTAGAGTAAGTTTAGTTTAGTTTATATAGAGGTACCTTTTCCCATCTATATAATATCTATCTCCCCATATATATAAAGAGGGGGGAGGGAAAAAAAAACTAGACCCCCCATCCCATCTATATAGAGATAGAGAGGGAGAGGGAGAGGGAGGGGGGAGATCTAATATATATAGAGGATGACCACCCATAATCATATATATTGAGTTTAATGGGGTATATATATATATATGGGGGGGGGAAGGGCTCAATATAGAGTCACTATGATAAATAGAGATAGAGGGGGAAACCCATATATAAATTATACGAGAGAGTTACTATAATAGATAGAGATAGAGGGAGGCACCCCATAGAGAAATTATAGAGAGTAGGGAAGGGCCCATATCTATATAGATGGGGGGAACTCACCATATGAGTATGGCCAATGTTCTTTTCTCCAACCAATGATCTCTCTATTGATTCATTCAACTTAGGAGATCTCTCCCATCTTCCAATCCTTATGGATTGATGTTGATTGTAACAAACTATGATGGCATGAAAATCCCATATCTTTATAATGGGGATCAACCCCTGAGAATACACATATCCATTGGGCCATTAACTAATCACTGATACTCTTATATATAGATAGGGTGCTACGCCCCTAACCTATCACATGTATGAGGCTATTATTAGCTGACTTATGGCTTACTTATCCCTCTTTGATGTTATACTACATTTATCTATGATTTATTTTGATTAGTAGGTCGGCCTATGGAGTAACCATGGCCTAGATAAACTATATATAGGAGGTAGTGGGTAATCATTTATCATCATATTGTGAATTCTGCTCTTATTGAAGCTTGTGGAGGTTACCCCCTCGAAGTGGCTTATCTATTATCATATATTTGGATATATTTCAGTCATATTTGGATATAATTATGCTATTATACTTAATTCTTGAAGTAATTTCATTACAAGTGGTATCAGAGCTGCGATTTGGGCAATCTTGTGGGTGAAACACAAAATTTTTAAATTTTGCAATATATAAAAAACGGTTGTGAATTTCTCTGAAAATGTTTTACTATAGGTGAGAAATAATAAAATTAAGCTTTCATTAAAATTTCAGCTCATTTGGATCTTTTAAAAAAAATTATCTCTATTTTATGGTTTTTCATAAAATTGCTCTATAGTGCGCAATTCAAAGAAATTTTCTAAGTTATTTACATTTTTGGAAATCTTAGAAAAATTTGGATATGGTATGTTCTTTGTATATTTTTATTTGAGGCCGACATAATTCCAAAATTGCTTGGTCAAAGTTGGGTCAAAAGTGCCAATAAGGGTCGACATCGTAAAACCCCTTTATGGCAGGTCCACAAACTCAAGGCCGAGGAAAGGGTGCTAAAACTCTAGGTAAAACTCCTAAAAAAGAAGAGATGGAGTTATAAGGGGGATGTACTAGACCCTTTGTACCAGGGTTTTCTGACATAGATCACAAAGTGAGCCAGCTTGACTATAGTGTGCAAGGCATTCAGAGTGAGGTGCAAGACATACAATCTAATATGCAATCCATACAAGATAGTTTGGGAGATATCATGATGGATTTGAACATTAATAATTCAAATCATCAAGCTAACTCTATTTCACAAACCCACTAGGGTGGTTCTCCTAACCAGTCTACTTCAACTCTTACTCCATGGCCATAGAGGAACCTATTACCAAAGGTGGATATGCACAAATTTGGTGAAAAAGATCCACTCGATTGGATCAACCAAATGGAGATTTTTTTTGACCTACATCAGATTCTAGGTGGACAGAAGGTTACCATGGCATCCTTATAGCTTGAACCTGATTAATTCATTTGGTATAGATGGTTGTGTGCTCAAAAGAAAAAGATGACTCTCAATGTCACCTGGTCAGTTTTTACAGAGGAGCTACAATTACACTATGGCAATAGTGTGACAGAGAATTACTTTAGCCAACTAGAAAAATTGTGACAAACTGGATCTATCAAGGATTATATTCATCATTTTTAGAACCTGTCATTACGTGTAGAGACAATTTTTGAAGCAAACTTGAATGACCTATTTTTGGGTGGACTCAAGGACCACATTCAACATGAGGTACGCATGTTTAATCCACTTAATATTTTTGATTCTATTATCTTGGCACGTAGAGTTGAGGAAAAATTCATAGCCAACAAGAAGCAGTCATTCACTCACTTCAAAGCTCGTAGCATATCGTCACCAACATTTCCTCCACCTACTAGATTGACCCCTCAGCAAATTGAAGAGAAGCATGCAAAAGGATTATGTTTTGGTTGTGACAACAAGTGGAGTAAAGGACATAGATGTGCTAAGAAGAAGTTATTCTACATTGAGGGACCAAATGAAGATGAAGAAGTAGATGATGCCTCCAATGATGATGAGGAAGATATAGAGGAGGTACTTGAAGATTCCCAAGTTACAATCTCTTGTCATGCACTTGTAGGTATTAACACTCCACAAAATCTTAAGATGGTGGGTTTCCTTAAGAAATAGAAGGTGACAGTGTTGATTGATTCAAGGAGCACACATAACTTTATAAACCATAAGTTGGCCACTCGATTAAACTATTTCACCTACCCAACACTAGAATTTCAGGTCATGATTGCAGATGGTGGCACAATTAATTGTTCAGGAAAATGCCATAGTATTAAGCTTACTATGGGTGGGTACAATCTCAACTCTCCTATGTTTTCTATTCCCATGGGTAAGACAGACATTGTTTTGGGAGTCCAATGGCTCACAACCTTAGGTACCATTGAGATGAACTTCCAAGAACTATTCATGTGCTTTCATTTTGAAGGTAAGAAAATTGAACTACATGGATTACATGAAAAATCTCCATAATTGATTAGTTCACATTAAATGACCAAGATGATAAAAAAGGGGGCAGAGGGAATTATTACATGATTATGCTCCATAGAAGTTCAACCCACACAGGTATCTACACATCTTGATCTACAGGTACCATGCCGAAAGGACTACCACCAAAAAGAGAACATGATCATGCCATTCAACTAATTCCAAGTAGTCAATCACCAAATATCAGACCATATAGATATCCATATGCACAAAAGAGTGAAATTGAAAAGATGGTCCATGAGATGCTAGAGGTAGGGATCATCAAGCATAGCCAAAGTGCATATTCATCACCAGTGGTCATGGTGCGGAAGAAGGATGACACATGGAGGATGTGCCCAGATTATAAGGAACTCAATAAGTACACCATCAAAGATAAGTTTCCTATTCTATTAATTGATGACTTACTTGATGAGTTGCATGGTGCTAATTATTTCACAAAATTGGATCTTCGCTCGGGGTACCATCAAATTAGAATCAAGGATGAAGATGTTCATAAAACTACTTTTAGAACACATGAGGGCCATTATGAGTTTTTGGTAATGCCCTTTGGTCTTACAAATGCACCATCTACTTTTTAGAGCTTGATGAACACTATTTTTAGGCCTTTTTTAAGGAAGTTTGTGCTAGTTTTCTTTGATGACATATTGATTTATAGTCAGACATGGGAAGCACATCTGCAACATGTGAAATAGGTGTTGATAGTTTTGGAGAAGCACCAACTTTATGTGAAGCCATCTAAATGTACTTTTAGAGTACAAGAGGTAGAGTACCTTGGTCACATTATTTCCCATTA
>JARHVA010001706.1:1455000-1580000 GCA_037957365.1 Torreya grandis | reverse complement strand
CACGATGGTCTTGATACCCTCACTCAACTTCTTTTATTCCCCTTAGTGATATAGGTCCAATCTACCTCTATATAAAAAATGAGACATTATCTACTAAAGGGAGTAGAGGGACTCCTACATCCTTATATATAAAAGGGATCTTAGCCTCCTCCCAAATAGATATATATGTCATAATGCACATTGCTTTCTAGTAGCCAATAGTGGTGTTTGCACATAAGCCCCAACTTTGAACTATCTATTATATACATGATATGGTATGATATTATGTGTCTATGTCTATGTCTATAACTTATTTGACCTCATTGGGAGAGTGGGGACGAGGCCATATATATATATATATATATATATATATATATATATGGGTCATAGTTGAGTGAGGGAGGTGACTATAGATACCCAAGCTTGATAACGATTGAGATTGGTTTATCAAGGGAAGAGATAAATATAGTCTTCCCAGCCTATACTCTATATATCCAATATAACTAGATAGATCTATAGGGAAATGGAATATATATATATATATATATAAGATACAATATCTAGATAGCGAGGGAAGAGATATAGATACAGGCTTCCCTATCTTTAGTCTAGAAATGGAGTCCCCAATCTTTCACCTGCCTTCTAGACTCTCTCTATTAAAGGAATATGAAATATAGCTTCACCCAATAGTATCTCATATCAAGGGAAGAGATATAGATATATATGTAGATGTAGATGTAGAAGTAGGCTTCTTGATATACATCTATCCATAAGGTGTGATAAATAAGATAAGATAAGATATATAGGGAAGGCGAGGGCCACCCCTAAAACCTATATATATATATATATATGGGGATTGATTTTAATGGGCTCTATATATTGGGGGAGGTCATCTTAGTTGATGGTTTCCCTATCTATCCATATGTAAACCACTCATGTCATGTATTTCCCCACTCTCTCTAACTAGATGGTATATAAAATAGAAACAACTATAAATTAGATGGTCTAATTCCTAGAATTTGGGGTCTCTATATCTAGGGTGGGGGCACTAAAAATAATATTATAGGATATGCCAACTATATACTAATGAAACTAAAAATCTATACAAGGGGAGAGTATATTTAGTCATACTTAGTCTAGGAACTGATAGGCCACTTGTTCTATTTCATCCCTCTATCTATATATATGGGCCAAGCATACCAACCAATCAAAACAACCCTATTCCCACACACACACACACACACACACACACACACACACACACAAACACACACACACACACACACACACACACACACACACACACACACACACACACACACACACACACACACACACACACACACACACACATAGGGACCCACTCGATCTACAAGTTATTCTAGTTTGTGATCCCCTATCTATATATGGGTTGGTTAGTTGTTCTCTATAGTGTAGTTTCCACCCACCTAGGTTGGAAATACATCTTAGGTTTAGAAATGCATCGCAAGATTTGAAATTCATCACATGCCTAGAAATGAATTGTGGGTTTTGAGATAAATAATAATTGTTTCATAGAATATGATGGTTTATTAAAAATGAATACTTATTTATGAAAGATTGTAACTAAATAAACATCAACATAAAAAAGATTAAAATAAACATTTTTTTATTTTTGAATACAACATCACCAATCTAAATTCAATGAAAGATGCCAATTTGTTGTTGTTTGAACATTTATATTATCTACTTCACCATTTCTCTAACTTGTTTAACATTAAACTGGTGCAATATTTTCATCCATGTTTTCAATAGGGTTATTTGTTGTGTTGGTGGTATTGTTATAAAAACAAATTCTTTAAGAAATTGAATTCCATATTTCCAAAGCCCTATCATAGGGTAAGTTATTCACAATGTACCATGATGTGTAAAGTCTAAAAAAAATATCCATTTTTTTTCCAATTTTGTTTCATAATTTATACGTAATAAAGGATAAGTCACTGAAAAATCTCTCATATTCTATTGAACCCAAAACCATTGTTTGACATAGATCATCCAGTGAAAAAAAATCACCTAAAGTTTCCTACAAAATAATTATAAAACCTATTTTTCTCCATAATTAAATTATTTCACCACACTCAAAGGGAACATCTAATAAATTAAATTGATCAAGAATTGTAATCATGAATTATTTATATTGATCCATTTTAGTGTTTAGAATACATGTTATAATAATCATTTTATTGATATCAATAGTATTATTATTTTTTAATCTAAGTAGTTAATTTTTTGTGGTAGTCTTCCTACAAGGGAAGTGGATTTTGGTCATTACTTTAATAGGTGTGATTTACTATAGCCATTGTATCAATAAATTCATGCCTACACAATCATTCCCTTATTTATAAAACTAGGGTAGTTGTTGTCTTTCTTAACTTTATCCTCATTGATGATAAAATCTCACTAAAGAGAAACATTGTGACATGTAACTCATCGATGTTACCATTGTCTAGTCTTCAAAAGTAGTGCATGTGCATCTCATATCAGTATACAAATGCACATAATTATCCATATAAATTGAAATTAATAAAATTTCTTTGATTTTCATCATGTATCAAACTATTATAATTCTTAAACTTTGGACCTAAAAGGAAATCCCTTGATTAATATTTTATGTCCCACAAAACATCAATAATGTCTTTGTATTGGTCAAATAATGTATCAAATATTGAACCTTATCCACTTCTTTGTGATGTTGCCACATTACTCCCAAGAAGGATGGATAAGCATCATAGACCCTATACACCAGTTGATATAATGAGATCCACCTAGTGTCAACATATTTTAATAGTTTATTCCTCTCTATTACACCTTATAAAAATTTGAAACCTAATGAACCTTTTAGGACTATGAAATAAATAAGCATGCACCTCATGAATAAATTCTAAATTTTTTGTTGCGCATATAATTTATTGACAATTTTGTATGGTAGATTCATTTGATGAGCCATATAATTGATGAAAATCATATACGTGTAGTGAGATGTTTGAAGTCTTATACACAAACTAGTTTGATGACTTTGTATTACAAATTATCTATCTACCACAAGGCATACTAGATTTTTTGCAATTGCATAATCATTCATACCACCAATCTCCTTCAAACTTCTTATTATCAGTTCATAAATATTTTTAGCATTATAATTTTTTGACATATTGTGAAGAGAGATTAAATCAGGTTATCTTGAATTATTTTAAATAGTATAAATATGCATAAAAACCCAATGAGTATTATCTATTGATGTAACCTCATCATTAGATAATGACATGTTTTGTGCACACTCAATTTTATCTTTCAAGTATTCTTTCTCAACCATATCTAGGCATTTCACCTAATCCTAACCACTAATTTTAGACCAATGAGAATGAGGAATGTATGGGACACCAATAAAAGAGAGCATGGTTTTATATTTAGAAAAGTTTATTATAGGATAACCTTTATTAGAGTGTGAAAATAAATAGTTAACTCAATTTTTTTTTACCTAAATGGTGATTTTGAATGGTCTTTTCAAATTGAGATATAATTATCCCTCCATTTTCAAAAAGTATTCTTTGAGTTATCATGTGATCCTCATATATTTTTACATTCTTAATATGAAAAATATTCCCCTACAATGTTTTCTTTGGTGACATGCCTCATAAATCCATTTTCAATTTTATTTTCATATATATTTCCTATATGCTTATCAATAACATCCAATTTCACTTGCATTATCTTGTCCTTGCAAAGTTTCTAACTACAAATTACGAATTTTCATTCATTGGGACTTCATCAAAATTTTCATTTTTAGTAAGTTCAATAAATGGAAACTTAGCCACCCACTCTAATATGAAATTCCTTCCCAAATCTCATTTTCTTTTCTTTTTCTTAATAGAATATTTCAATGTCCCTATAGTATGTTTAGTGATGTAATTTAATTGACTACTATAATTTCCACGTCTAACATCAAATATATTAGATGCTAGTCTCATAGAATTAGATTTGAATTCCAATACTTCTAGTGATGCATATTTGAGCTCATTTAGTGAGACACCTTCATTTTATTATCATTTAACTCATTATGATTTTCATTTTGAATGTTATCATTATACCCTGACAATGGTGGAGACATAAATTAATGTAGATGGTTTCTAAAAATAATATTAATTTTTTTGTATCCTAGAAGGTGTTGCACTTATTTGCTTTTTTGAGGTTGCCTAGTTACCTATCATTTTATTATATGAAAATATTTTGTGTTACTATTGTAGCTAAATTATTAGATTAACATCATAAAATTGTAAAACCCTCATGTGATTTTTCAAGCAACAGAGGTTTAGATTTGTGTCATAAATTTAAAAACGTATTGCAGTCTTATAAAAACATCTTCAACTTAGAAAAAACATCATGGTTTTAGAGAAGCATCGCATGTTGATAAATGCATTAGAGATTCACAAAATCATAACGGGATAAAAAATCATCACATGATCATAAAAACATCAGTGGTGCATAAAAACATTATGAGCTTAGAAAACCATCACATGATTATAAAAACATCATATGATTATAAAGTCATCACATTGATGTAAATACATTACAATGGTGTAAACACATCATAGACTTATAAAAACATCACAAGCCTACATAAACATTGTAAGCTAATAATTCATCATAGAGATAGAAAAAAATAAAATCTTATTAAGGCATATCTATTTAATAAAATTTGATAAGTGTGTAAAATTTTAGAAATAATCACAAACCCACTTTATATTGGATCAATAGATTTACTTGTAGGCTATAATTGTAATGTTGAAAATGCTTTGAATTGAATCAAAAAAATTCATAGTTTGCATCTATAAGTGTTTTATTTATTTAGATCCTTTTATACTCTTCCAATCATTGAAAAATCGAAAGTTGAATCTTTGTAGGAAGAAATATAACATTTTTCATATATATATATAAGTTATAGATTTAATTATATTTCAAATTCTCTTTCTTTTACTGTGTGGCAAAAATATGTGAATGAGAGAAATTTGTTAAACATGATGGACTCATGTAAGGGTGGAACAATGTGTTTGAATATATCTTATAATTATATATATTCCATAGGAATTATCATCTTATATAGCATTGTCTTGTATCTTAAGACATACTTTACGATATGTTGATTACACTTTTGTTTGAGTTGAGCAATTTGATCATATGAGATTTTCTCACTAATGTAGATTATAAATAGTGATAGAAACATATCAGGAAATTAATTAAATACATGAAATGATTGATGAGGTAAAGTATAAAACCATTTATAATCATATTCCTTTAGACTCAAAAATAATTTGGTCAATAATTCATCATTAGACACATAGTCCAAACATGTTACGTGGAATGCTGTCAATTTTTTTTTTGGGTAAACATTTCCATCATATCTAGCATAATCTTGGGTGTAAAAAAACATATAGGTAGATGAAATAATTATATGTGTTGTGCCAATGTAGTATGCTATAGATTGTAAGAATCAAGATCCTGATTAGGTTTCAAAGCACCTTGTTCCAAATGTAACACCTTAGCCTACAAAGTATGAATCTCATACATCAAGGATTATACATCAAGAGAAGAAGAATATTTGAAAACAAAAGGTGGTGTTTCTAATGACTGAGTGGGAATTGTTATACCAATCTATTTAAGCCCATATGTTGCCCCCAAATTAAATATTGGTATAAAATTTGTATCCATGGGGGTCATATGATTAGAAGTATTAGAGGATTTTCCTTCAAAAAATTTCTTGATTTAATCTCTAATAATTTTTATGAATTTGTCTTACATATGTTTATTCTTTAAGAGAAATCCTTGTAACTTTATTTAATATGTGTCATCGAATCCATCAACTGGTTTTGCCATTATGATATTATTAATAGGAATTAGAAAATGTTTAACTTGGGGACAAGTTAGTATATGATAGTGCCTAAGGTAGGTGAATGCAAGTTTATTAAATTAAATAAAATATGTAATGATGAAGTGGAATATGCCTACTACTAAAGAAATTATCATATATACAAACCCTATGACATGTGGAAATAGAAAGAGGAAGGATAGAAACCCTAATGACATATATGGCTTGGGTTTTAAAATATTTAATCAATATAATGGTTCATCAATATGTTTTATTAAATTTTGGGAACTAGGATAATGCTAGACTCTAATTATAAAAATTATTGTACAAAATTGAAATGCTAAAAATATGAAATAAATGACACAAACTTACTAAATATATAAATATAATAATTATGGAAAATAAAAAGGATAACAAAAACTTAGCTAAAAAATTGAGATGTAAACTATTTTTTAAACTAAAACTAATAGGGAGGCTATGTTGACTAAATGTACATTTGAAACATGACTTGACAGGGTTTTTGGAGATGAGTGTTATAATTGGACATGAGAGTTGTGTGTTGTTATCCCTAGGGAGTGTCAATGTTCAACATGTGGTATAAATCTAAATTTTATATGGTAAGTTCATCAACACCTATTTTTTTGTGGACTATTGGGAGCTTATAATCTATTTCAAAAATATATGTGTGCCTTCTCCTTCACTTGAAACCCTTTGTCAATGAGAAAATAAGATAAATGCAATCACGGGTTAAAAATGGGTTAGTGATTGAAGTTGTGATTGACCTCAACAACCTTATGTTGAATGTTCCCTACATACCAATACTCTAAAGAGGGATAAAACTCCATATAGTCCTCCCATGTTTATGTGGTGTGTGTAAAATACTAGTGAAAAATGATAGATGCTAGTGCAATCCTAGTGATTAAGTGATTCAAACATGACTTTTAAACTTGAGAGTGTATTTAAAATTTAGATGAAGGCAAATAGAGTTTGATAGATTCAAAATTGGGAGAAATAAGGATTTTTATCTCAATGTGAAATTAGAATTTTGGTGATTTTTAGTATAGAATCATCTTGTGTGTAAAATGTTTTGAAACGTGTCTTTATAGTGATATATTTGGAATTAATTCAGATGGATCTTGCTAAACTTAAGATCCAACCCATTTCATGAATTTGAAATTATAAAGTTAGTTATTATTTGGTAGGAGGATAAAAGCAGTGGATATGGATAAGAGAGTAGTGCATTGCTATCCAATTAGGGATTTTTTTCCAAGGAAGACAAAAAGTTGATTTGAGTACCAAGAATAATTTTTAGGTGATATTGAATGATTTTTCATGAGGAATATGGATATTATGGGGTCATGGATTTGATTATAATAATGGGTCATCCATGTAAGAAGTAAAATAAAGTGGTAGAAAAGACTTAGAATAAGGTATGAGCTAACTGAGTAAAAAGGGTGGTCACAAGTGCACTATTTTAGCTTAAATGTTAATTTAAAAATCTAGCTGAGAAACTATGATGAATTGTAGTATGATATAATAACCTTGATACTCTTAGATCAATACAATTATTGATCAGGTTTACAATCATTATTAACACACCAATTTATAATCACACTTAATAGGAAATGTAAGTTTCAATATCATGCTTATCAAAATTATAAATTTAGAATACACTAATTTACTATCTTAATGATACTGACATGTATATTACATGCCAATAGAGATTAAAAAAACATAAGGAACTAATGCCATGCAACCTATGATCAAATCCTTCTATGAATAATATTTATTTTCCTACCTAAGAAAAAACAAATATTTATATTAGTATATCAATATGGAGACAAGATAAATCATTTTTTTGAGACAATGGTTATTTTTTCACAACTACTATTAGCATTACCAAACACCCCTTTGACAAAATTTATTATGGGCTCAATGTTATTCCCTTAACTTCTTGGATGATGTAAGTTACATTATATATATAGTGTGGAGGAAAATAAATAAATATATGGTATTTATATAGAATGGATAATTTCATGTCAAAAATGCATTGATTGACCATACAAGTGAAATCAATTTTTGTGGTTGATACACCATAGACGCTACTTCCATATTTAAACAATATTTTCTTAATTATTAATCTAAAAATACTAATTAATTTAATTGAATTTTTAAATTAATGCCATATTTATTGATATGATCTGCAAGGTTTAATTTATTTCAATTTTATAAATTTTCTTAACATTTTTATATTTAGGTGATTTTTTGGGTTTTAATTTCCATTGTAAATAAGGAAGGATGAAATGCAAATTATACGTTAAGAGAAAATAGGCCTTATGAGAGTAGAAAATATGACATGTTAAGAACATTTGATATATACAATACGCCATGCATAATATCTAGGAATGTTTTATGGAACCCACACAAAAAGTTATAGAATGGGTGGATAATCTATTTTGACACATATTTGATAGTTTAGAAAATCCTACTATATGTATTTCATGTTGATGGTGAAAATTATGAAATATGTACAATTTTATATAGATGAAAACAAAATTTACAACAATATTTATAATTTATGGAAAACATGGAAAATTTAGCATTTACAATAAATGGAGGTTTTAGTAAAAGAAATAAAATCTCATATAATGTTCAATATTTCTAAGATATTCACTCAACTAAATGTAAAAAATGGTCAATTATCAAGGATTTAAACAATAACTTTTTTTTGGGTCAACTTTAAGGGAAGCAAGTTTCTCACATTATGTGAGATCATTGTAAATGTTAAGGGATGAGATCAAGACAAAAATTTCCACAAATAATATCATTAATCTATTTAATTTCACTAGGATTGATATAATCAAAATTACATCATGTCACATTTATTTCCATATCGTCATGAAAGTTGAACATGCTTCACAAAAACAAAATGAATGTCACTAAACTATACTTGATGTATCTCGGTGTTGAATTACTTGAAATTCATGATAAATTTTTTGATGTAAAACATTTTAAAAAGTTTAAATATTCATTTATTAAGGGATTAAAATCCATGGGACCCTTGATCCTACCATTTCTATCCTCGCATGATTTGACTACTAAGTGACAGATGGCTTCAACGTAACACATTTAGTTACATTGGTAATGATATAATTAGAATTAATTCATGTCAAATTTATTTCCATATCTTCTAAATTTTGATGTTGGGGATATGTAATTCACTTCTTACATTTTTTGGCATATTTGATATTTTTTTGTGTACACTACTCTTTGGTGTTTTGTATATTTGAGTTATGGATAGTGAGTTGATTACTATGTATCCTCTTTTTTTCTCTATAGTGAAGAAAGAGAATCCACATTTCATTATCTTATCTATGACATTGGATAATTTAAAAACATCTTATTCACTTAGTCAAGGGATGTTATTATGGAGATAAAATATAAATTGACATTTATTAAGTTTAGATGGACATGAGAAGTAGAATTAACTCCAAATTTGCATCATACTTTGGGAGAAACCTCATGGGATTCATTCAAAATAAAGGAGTGGTTAATAAATTGGATAGTATGATTATTTTACCTAAGTTTAGAGGTGAGTTGGATAAGGATTTGAATATGATTGATTCAATGATTATGAAAATGTTGTATATTTGACATGGAGTTTAAGGGTTTGGTTTCCAGGGCTCCATTTAGGGAATTTTAGGAAAGTTTATTTTCCTTGGTTTCTTTTCTAGAGAAGTTTCAAATTTACACAATGGAGAGCCAACACTTGTGGAGAGAAAAATTACAGTCTTGGATATGACCTCTATTTGGTTTTGACCAATCACTGTCACCCTTTATGGAGTGCCGTAAAGTTGATGTGGTTGCCAATGTAGTTTAATATCTATTGATGGTAACTAGATTGGAGTTGATTATGTGGGGAATTTTAGTCATGATCACAATGGATGTTGATTTGGGATTTCAATGAAATGGATCTATGATAAATCATCAATTTTGGGTCTTTGGAAATTTATGGAGGTTGTGTGATCTTTGGTGAGATTGAGGTGTTTTTATCATATAAAGTATATAAATGTTAATCTCTATTTTGTGTATAGATTTTACTATCTAGTTTGTATTATTTTTATGAAATAATATAAGCATTATAAATAATTTTGATATATTAATATATTTTGTTAAGGTACCCTTTAACCTTTATTTAAAAATATTTTTTCTTGTATATTTGGCATAATATAAATTGCATAATTAAGACAAAATATGAATAAAAAATAAGCTAATATCTTAATTTAACACCATTAAATATAATGTGTCAACATAATCAATGTAGATAAATTGAAAATTATGCATAAAAAATTATTGTAAACCAATTTCAATTTCAGGCTTGTACAATCATCAAAGCATCACATAATTTACAATATATCATTATTGGAAAATCATTAGGCTTTGGAAAACCATCATTGGTTGCATAATCATTATGGGCTTGCACAATCCTTACGATGTTTACAAAAGTGTTGCATGTTTTAAAAATTATATAAAAGGTCATAAACATGTAATTTATTGTATAATTAATATATAAGAATTTATTACATTGGAATAATGTACTCTCATAATTTTGAATAGTATGAACATGTATACAAATCTAAGAAGTATCATGTATGTATATAAATTTCACTCAATCCCAACCACTAGTTTTAGACACATGTTATTATATGATGATAGATGTTTGGGGAGGATTAGATATGGAAGTGACATTGTGAACCAAAACCAAAATTTATCCTCTTCCTCATTGTTCACCAGAAATAAACCAAAGTTTGTAAAATGCTACAACATTCCTCCACTATAATAGATGAAGTAATTAAAGAAACATAAGTGTTAACTTTTCTCTAAATGGATTGAGCCACATTGAGTGTTAAAGATTTATAATAAAAGGTGGATCCTTTTCTAGATATACTTACTCAAAAATATGTTAGCTTAGAAAAAAAGGAGTAGGCATACCTGAAGCCATGCCATGAAATCATGCTAAAATATAGTAGACCAAACTCTATATGGTAAGTTTTCATGTTTGGAAGAGATCAAAAAATAATTTGGTAAGATAAGCATTTATTTATAGTAAATTTAAGGGATTGACTTGCTAGCATTTAATAAAGGTTATTTATGAATTATCATATGGTAATATAAACATTGGCTCATTATTATCTTTCTCACCTCACTTGACACTTAGATGTTAATTTAATAAAATCATGTGAGATGGCAATAAGGAAATTATTATGAGAAAAGTGATGGACCTAATGGGATATCATTTTATTTAGTGAAAATGTTCACATTTGCATGGTATATATCATTTTAGTCTTGGAAATGTGTCACATAATTAGAAATACATATTAGTCTTGGAAATACATCGTGGGAATATGAAATACATCACATACTTAAAAATTCATCATGAGTTTTGAAATGCATCGCATGCTTATAAATGCACCACTATTTTTGAAATGCATTTTAGGATTGAAAATGCATCATAGACTTAGAAATGCACCGCAAGGTTGGAAATACATCTTAGGTTTAGAAATGCATCACATGCTTGGAAAAACATTACAAATTTTGAAATGCATGACATGATTATAAATTCACCGTTGCCGTTGACAGGATCAAAATAGATTGAACCTTGTCCCTGCTTAGTGCGAGTGCACAAGTATTTTATTAATTTCAAAATAACAATTACATAAGGGTGCCTTTACTCCGTTAACCCTTTCACAAAGCAAATATGGATTTATATAGTTTTTACCAATGACCGGTAAAAACAACTAATCCAATAACCAACTGAATACAGGAAAACAACCCGTTGAGTAAATCTAATTAATAAACATAAAACATAAAAACTACCTAATAATTAAACTAAGTTTATTTATTTTATGGGGGTGTCTTTATAAAAGATGCATGTCCCATTTACAATAGTAATTATTTTCTACCAAAAAACTAACCTAACGTTAAGACTTTGGAACAAGTCCTAACAAACCCCCCCATGATCCAAAGTCAGGTCTTTGGACACATACCAAGCATTTTTCTGAATTTTTCAAATTTGATTCTATCAAGGGGTTTTGTGAAGATATCAGTTGTCTGATCGACAGTTGGGCAATATATTGGATCAAGAGTTTTCTTTGCCACCAGCATTCGCAGATAATGATATTTGACATCCATATGTTTTGTTTTGGCATGAAACACTGGATTCTTGGACATCTTGATTGCACTCTAATTATCAATGTATAACTGTGTAGGAGCAAACTGAGAAACCTGAAGATCTTCAAGAATACGACGAAGGTAAACAATTTCTCTAGAAGCATCCCATGCTGCAATATACTCTGATTCCGCTGATGAATTTGCCACTGTATCCTGCTTCTTACAACACCAAGCAATGGCAGCTGAACCCATATGCATAGTGTATCCTGTGGTTGACACTCTGTCATCCACACATCCGCCAAAATCTGCATCACAATATCCAACAAGTTTGAAGTTCTTGTTGTGACAGTATTCAAGGCCATATGTTTTCATTCCCTGAAGGTAACGAAGTACTCGTTTTGTTGCATGCCAATGAATTTCTCTAGGCTCATGCATAAACCTAGATAAAATTCCAACTGAAAAAGAAATATCAGGCCTGGTAGTCATCAAATATATCAAACCTCCCACCAATTGTCTATATGTGGTGCCATAAAAAAAGGCACTGCTATCATCCTTAGACAATTTCAAGTTACTTTCCATGGGAGTGAGGGCAGGTTTGCAATCACTCATGCCAAACCTCTCCAATAACTCAAAAATATACTTAGTTTGTGAAATGAAAATACTGTGCTCTTTCTGAGTTACCTCTATGCCTAGATAGTAGTGAAGAAGTCCAAGATCTGTCATCTCAAACCCATCTTTTAATTCCTTCTTCACAGACTTATTATGATTTTCATCATTACCTGCAATAAACAAGTCATCAACATAGAGAACTAATATCACCATTTTCTTACCCTGCACTCGAAAATAGAGAGTATCATCTGATGCACTGTGATGAAAACCAATGGATTTCAAGTATGAATCCATTTTCTCATACCAAGCCCTGGGTTCCTGTTTGAGCCCATACAAAGCTTTTGTCAATTTACACACTTTGTGTTCAGCACCCACCTATTCAAAACCTTGAGGTTGTTTCATATAGACTTCTTCCTGTAAATCACCATTTAAAAAAGCACTTTTAACATCCAACTGATGTACTTTCCAACCATTTTGTGCTGCTAAGGCAAGTACCATATGAATAGTGTGCCATTTGGCAGTTGGTGCAAATGTTTCCTCATAATCAATACCTTCTTGTTGCGCATATCCTTTGGCAACAAGTTGTGCCTTATGTTTATCAATGGAACCATCTGATTTATACTTAGTCCTATAAACCCATTTACATCCGATGGGTTTAACATGTGGAGGAGGATCAACTAAAACCCATGTATTATTGTTAAGTATGGAATCATACTCACATTTCATTGCCTGTTGCCAAACATGTTCAGTAGATGCCTCCTCAAAAGTGGATGGCTCAGCGGAAGAAGTAGTAACAACCATATCATAGTTCACCTATTTTCGAGAATTCTTGGGCCCTGTTAAACCAAATTCATCTGCTGTCAAGTCAGAAAAAGTACTTTGAGCCCATTTTGGATACTTAGACAAATTATTCAAATCAGGGACTCTTGAATTCTCATTAGGTGCATTATTCGATGGGGGACTTAGAGAATTTTCAACAATTTCTAAGTCATCAACCTGTGAACTTGTAGATGAAGGAGAGGAAAGTGAAGGAATTTGAGTCTCATACCATAACTTTGAAGAGTTATCCCCATTATTCAAACCCTTATCTCTTTTTGCATTTTTCCTCTCTAATCTATCAAGTTGAGAATCAATCTCTGCAGTGTTCATAGTCCCAAACTCATCAAATATTACATCTCGACTCACTATAAATTTGCCTGAATCCTGTGCAAGCAAACGAAACTCCTTTTTATCTTCAGAATAACCAAGAAAGATGCATTTCTGACTTCGTGGTTCCAACTTAGTTCTATGTTTAGGAGGAACCAAAGCAAAACAAAGACATCCAAACACTTTTAAGTGTTTAACTTTGGGTTTAAACCCATACCATGCCTCATATGGAGTTTGTCCCAAAAGTGCAACTGTGGGGGACCTGTTTCTCAAATACACTGCAGTACCAATGGCTTCGGCCCAAAACTTATCATCAAGCTGTTTATAGTGCAACATGGCACGTGTTGTACCCTCTAAAGTTCTATTCATTCGTTCAGATACTCCATTTTGTTGTGGAGTATAAGCATTACTATATTGTCGATGAATTCCATGTTCTCGACAATAGTCTAAAAATTCATTAGAGGTATACTCACCTCCATTATCTGAACGAAGAGTGGCCAAATGTGAACCTGTTTCTTTTTCGACTAAGTGTAACCAATTAACAAACTTAGCAAAAACTTCAGATTTGTTTTTCATAAAGAATACCCAAGTCATCCTAGAAAAGTCATCAATAAACAAGACAAAGTATCTACACCCACCAATGGATGACTTTTTCATGTCGCATACATCACTATGAACTAACTGTAAACATCTGTTAGCTCTCCAAGATGACTGTTTAGGAAATTTTTCCCGATTTTGTTTGCCCAAAACACATGACTCATAAAGAATACTATCTTTGCAAAAAGTGGGCAACCCATTCACCATACCATATCTCTACAAATCCACTAAAGAGTGGATATTCAAATGTCCATAGCGGAGATGCCATAACCACTGTGTAAACATAGTACTTGTACATGTATCAACAACTGCTGCAAGTTCTATATTTGGAGGAAGCACCTTACAATGCAATCTAACCAAGTTACCATCTTCATATCCTGTATACATGGTTTTATAATTATCCTTCACTGAATTGATGTAAATGAGCCCATTTTCAAGCATAATTTGATAACCTTTCTTTCGAATAGTTACCAAAGAAAGTAAGTGTTTCTTCAATGTGGGAACATACCAAACATCTTCCAAGTATTTTATAGACCCATTAGGAAGAAGAATTCGAATAGAACCAAGTCCTAGTGGTGTATGCATAGACTTATCTGCTAAGGCAACTGGAGAGAGAGAAGCTTCCTTATAAGACCAAAAGAAATCTCTCCTAAATGTCATGTGTTTGGTTGTTCCTGTGTCTAAAACCCATACATCTGTGAGCTCATCTCTAGCCTCATATTCAACATAATCAATGTGCCCCAAAGAAGTAAATGCAAATTCATGGGCAACATTACTAGATTCATCATAGTCATGATCGACATACTGAGCAGAGTTAGTCTTAGTCACTTTTTGTGGCCTCTAAATTTTATCAAAAAGAATTCTACATTGTGAGGCAATGTGACCATATTTTCCACATCTATGACATTGAATGTCAGATCTACCTCGACCTCTACCCCTATAAGAATTGTGACCATGTCCTCGATCACTTGTTTCATGTGAATGTGATTGATTAGATTGTTGATTATTTGAATGACCCCTACCTCTGTTTTGATATCTACCTCCTCTGTAACCTTGACCCCCTCTATAACTGTTCCCTCTATTGTTTTGATGCCCAGATGAAGATGAACTAGGCTTTGACTCTAAAACATGGGCTTCTTCAGTTTTCTTGGATTTCTTGGGTAGAGAGAGGTCATGTTGGATGAGCAACTCAGCCAACTTATCAAAGGTGATGCCTGTGATCTTGTCAGAGACATGCAACATTTCAACAAAATTCCTATAGGACCCTGGTAGTCCTTTCAAAGCAGTAGTAACTATGAGGTCATCATCTAGTTTTCCAAAACCAGCCTTAGTGTACTCAGTAGTGATATTTTTCAACTTAGACATATATTCTCCCATATCCCCATCCTCATCTAATGACAAAGTAAACAACTGCATATGAATATCTATCATCTTATGCTTTGGTTTCTTATCATACAAATCTGACAATGTTTTCCAAACAGTGTAACTATGAGGAGAATTTTCAATATGAACATACGTATCACAAGTACAACAACATTTAATAAGAGCTAAGGCCTTATAATCATGCAAATTGAAAACATCTAACTTAGCCTGCTCTGTTGGCAATGTGGGATTTTCATTCTTAACAATATCCCATAACTCATTAAACACTAGTGAAGCCTCCATCAATCGTTTCCAATCTGAATAATTGGAAATTGTTAATCTATCACCATCTGAAAGCAAATTCTAAATTTTTGGCATTTTTGAAATGAAAGAAAGTGCAGTAGAAAAATGTGCGACAAAATGCAAAAGAAATGAAACAAATATCACACTCACTGCACAAGACACTGCTTCTACGGGGTTTTGCACTTAACCTCCGCGTAGAGCGTAAAAGAAAAAACAAGTATTTTTGATGGGTTTTGCACTTAACCACACAAAAAATAATGATTACACCCTTATTTCACCAAATTACAACCTTATTTCACCAATTACACCCTTATCTCACCACAACAATGCGAAAGAAAAAAGATTGAATTTCGCCCCTTTTTCGAAAAATAAATAACACAATACAATAAGTATGTGTTTTACAATATTCAGAATTAAAA
Organism: Torreya grandis; assembly: GCA_037957365.1. Classification (NCBI taxonomy): domain Eukaryota; kingdom Viridiplantae; phylum Streptophyta; class Pinopsida; order Cupressales; family Taxaceae; genus Torreya; species Torreya grandis. The sequence goes on along the minus strand of JARHVA010001706.1, from coordinate 1,563,512 downwards.
GGGAATATTCCTTTTTCAAAAAAGTATATTCCAAGGCAAAAAGAAACTTTCTCCAAAAAGGGATTGGAACCCTTGACCTCCTCCCTTGCAAGCTTTTAGCAAAATAAGCTTAACCAATTGCTCTAAGAGCATTTACAAAATGTTATACTTAGAAATTTAAATTTATACCAGATTTCTGTGTATGAGGGAAAATTAAAAAAAAAAATTACATGAGAATGTAAATAAATAAATTCTTTTTCCCTTTCTTTTTTTTTAATTTGACAGCCTTCACTTCAAGCTTTCTCCGGGTGGGCCCTCCACATCAACTTTTTGAAAAATAAAACTTTAGAACAGCAAAAAATAATTTCTGAACTTTATTCCAGTGCCATGCTTGCCTGGGATGCCATGACTACTGCTGGAAACTTTTTCTCCACCTGTTCTCTCTCACCTAGGCCGTACAAATCCGTACAAGCTGCTAAAAACTGATTTATACTGTGTTTTTGCAAATTGTTTTGAAGTATTTTGCAGGGAATGGAATTAAAATAAAGTCTAAACGTTGAGAGGCCGTACAACAGGCCGTACAAGTCTGGTTTTTTTCCAAATTTTTCAATTTAAAATGCAAAAAATAGAGGTTTCAATGTCATTTGGAGAGGATTTAGATATTAAGAAGCCTGAGAATGGATGAAAACACCGAAGGCAACCATGAATAAACAATACACAGGTATTTTTCTCAGATAAAAGGCCGTACAAATCTAGTTTTGACTCAAAAATAATGAATTAATAACATTTAAATGCTAAAATTCATTTTTATGCCAAATGAGGAGGCTTAACAGAAGAAAAAAAAATGGAGTATGAATGATCCAAAAAGGCCACACAGTGGAATATGGAAAATACAGGTTTAAATATAAATAATTTTTGAAAAATTAAAATAATTTAATAATTTTTCAAAATATTTAAACCAAAACTATATGGCATACCTTATTTTCATGCCAAATGAAATCACACCTTCTTCCTTCGAATTCACCATGCTCCCAACCATGCTCTGATACCACTGATAACTCCAGGATCAAAATAGATTGAACCTTGTCCCCACTTAGTGCGAGTGCACAAGTATTTTATTAATTTCAAAATAACAATTACATAAGGGTGCCTTTACTCCGTTAACCCTTTCACAAAGCAAATATGGATTTATATAGTTTTTACCAATGACTGGTAAAAACAACTAATCCAATAACCAACTGAATACGGGAAAACAACCCGTAGAGTAAATCTAATTAATAAACATAAAACATAAAAACTACCTAATAATTAAACTAAGTTTATTTATTTTATGGGGGTGTCTTTATAAAAGATGCATGCCCCATTTGCAATAGTAATTATTTTCTACCAAAAAACTAACCTAACGTTAAGACTTTGGAACAAGTCCTAACAAATGCTCACCAAGGAGGTGCTGATAAAATTGCATGCTATGGGGGATCTGAAGCTGCATTGACTATAGGTTTATTTTGACCCTCACTATCATTGACCTTGACTTTGTATGGGACTTTGCTATTACTCTTGTTTGTTGTTTCTGATATACTTGTGTACTTGAGTTTTCCCATTGAAATGAGTTTGACTTCCCTTTCATTTAGTGTATGACATAATTCAGTGAAGGAAGAGAACCTTTTAAATATTATTGACTCATGTAAAACTGGTAGAATACTCTATTTGAAGAGATCTTGTAACTCTTGATCGACCATGGGGCTAGTCATCTTAGCCTAGATAGTCTTATATCAAAGACCATAATTTGTGAGATGTTCATTTGACCTTTATTTCTATTGTGAAACTTAGGCATATGAAACCTTATCACCAATATTGATGCTTAAATGAGCTAGGAACATGTCAGCTAAAAGATTGAATACATTAACTGATTGATTCAGTAGACTATAGAACCAATATAAGTATCTAGTCATTTAACACATAGTCAAAGCATGCTACATGAAAAGCTCTCAAATGTGTCTCTAATCACCCTTGACATCATATAAAGTAATCTTGGGTTGAATAAAACCTTGTGGCAAGGGTGTAAAAGCAATATGATGTGCCAATGGTGTATGCAATAGAGCAAAATAATCTAAAGCCTGTGTAGGTCTAGAGGCACCTTGATCAAGATGTAGCACCTTGGATTGAATAGATATTATCTATTACACAAGGGCTACCACATTAAGAGACACAAATGTATTGGTTGTAATTGGTGGTGGCATAGAGGCAGGTTAGAATACTATAGGGGTTGTTGAGACATAGTTGCCCTTATAGTGTCATGTTCAACTAGATGCTTTGAAGGAATGGAAGACTCAACTTGTTTAGCCTTTTTGATTTTCATGATAGATTTTAAAATAAGAGTATGATCTTAGGGTTGTTCCCTGAGTATTTATCAAAAACTTTGTAAGATCAAATCTTTATTGAGGACAACTTCATTATCAATAATAGGTAGAAGTTGATCAAGAGTTTGATGTGGTGGATCATGAACATCAGTGTTTGTATCATCATTGTTATTCTCATACTACTCATTGTCAAAATTATCCTCATGGAAATTGGTGTAATCAAGATGTATAAGATTTATATCAGGTTCTTGAGTTGGTTGGTAATTAATGGTATATGGTTGGGTTGAAGGAATCTTGGTGAATTCAAGAGGGTTTCCACTAAGTCTTGCAATTCATCTCAAAGGAAGAGATGCAAGGAGCTTAGGTGGCATAAGGAATAAAAAATTAATAATGGAAGAAAAGATTAAACAAATATAATGTAAGCAAGGAACTAGAATATGCATAAAAAGGATACGAAGATCACAAATGTGTAAGGTGATACCTCAAGAAGCAAATAGGAGCTAGTACATGAAACTAGGGTTTTGAATGAAATTATTTTTAAAATTACTAAAGAGTTTTAATTTTTGATACAGTAAAAAATAAAAAAAATAAAGGAAAAATACTAGGAAAATACCGGGACTTAGTATGGGCAAACAGGGTTTGAAAGAAAATTATTTTAAAATTAATATGAAATTTTAAAATTTAATGCTAATTTTTGATTTTATTAGGTAGGTAAAAAATTAGAAAAATATATGAAAAATGCTGGGAAAATACTGGGACCTAGTATAGGCAACTAGGGTTTGAAAGAAAATAATTTTAAAATTACTACAAAATTTTAAAATTTAAAACTAATTTTTGATTTTATTATGCAGGTAAAAAATTAGAAAAATTAGCAAGAAATTTATCTTAGGATTTTTAGGGTTTTTATGCATAAACAAAGTAAGTCAGGTTCACTAAATGATTTAAATATTTTGAGAATATTGATGTATTATTCTTAATTTAGTTAAAGGTTTGGATTAGGAAATCAGTAAATAAATATGCAATAATTAAGCTACTAATTTATATAATTTGAATTTTCTAAAAATAGTAATAAAAAAGAGAAAATAAGACTTCGCTAGAAACTAACTGAGATGACTATTACAGGGTCTAAAATTCACTATGTAGGATTGGGACACTATCAAAGATTAGGATTTGGCCTTCATCTATTGATTGGATAGGAGTACTAAAATAAGACACCTTAGGGTCTGGTGCTATAGTCCTTTTCTATTATTGTTGTCCAAGAGACCTAAGATTTTTGGGTTTTATTCATCGTGTTTGTGTGAGCATGCCTATGAAATTTTGATAATTGGATGCCTGTAAAACTCCTTATAGAGCTAATTTAGTATTCAAACCCTAGACTCCATTATGCTTTGACAAACTTTGGGAAAGAGAGGGGTTTAATGTGTATAATATGCACTTAAAATTTATTTACAACCCTTATGTGGGCACACTACCTACATACCAATACTTTGAAGAGGGATCAAGCCATATATAATTCTCCCACTTGATGTGTTTTGTGTAATTATGTGTATGAATATGTAAAATGCTAAAACTAGATGTGCTTGAGGTGGTTAGGGACTGGTGTAAGGATTTGAATAAGCTTGTGGCTATATTAGATGGTTATATACAAAGAATAGGGAAATATACCTAAGTAGTCTTGCTTGCTTTATGATATTTTCCAACCCATTCTAAATGACCTTTGAATGGGATTTTATAGGGATTTATTGGTCATGGGTTGAATGTGGTCACATTAGGCCAACAAGACGGGGGACGGGAATTGGAAGAAATTGACCATTGGAGGTAAAACTGCACTTGGACAAGAGTATTGAAAATAGACACTAGAGGGCCTGACACTATAGTCCAAGTTGAGTGCTATAGTCTTGAGGGTATACAACCTAGGGGGATGGATTTATCATGGGAAAAATAGTCTAGCTCAACTAGGATTAGGTATGGAAGGCTACAAATAATTGGGAATCAAGGAAAAGAAGTCTATGAGGGTCATGAGAGCAAACAAGAGGCTCTTATGGGTTGGATGTCATAAACCACACTCAAGTTACCAATTTTCACATTTTATATGACTACACTCCTGATAAATATGAAGGTATAATAACAAATAACCTGATAATGGATTTATGGGTAAAATCACTAACCTAGGTAATACAAAAAACTAGTAAGTATTATTTACCACAAGGTAAATAATCAACTAATGTAAATACTAATTTTTCAAATAACATATCACCCAAATAACTATGTGAACATTAATTTTCTTGACATTCCCCTATTATTATTTACATGGTTACAAAAAACTATCACACTTATATTATAACTTGTTTGCTTCTACTCACTTATGATCATGGCATACAACTCAAACTAAAGGTATAAAAAAGAACATATCAACTTCTTATCAACCATGCACTGTTAGGAACACATCTAACTGAACTAGAGTGGGAACACCTACATGAAACATATGATTATCAACCATTCATTGTAGGGAACACATCTAACCTAATCAGTGTGGGAACACAAGTAAGAACCATCTACACAACCTTCAATGTTTTTAAAAAGTTTTACCAAAAACCTAGTTATGAATAGGTACACATCTGACTGTTTAACCTCTACAAGTATCATGATGCTACTTCTCTTTTATGATTTCATTTTTCAACTATATGTTTACATTAGAGGACATTATTAGGAATAATCACATATATAAGTGAACAAGAATGAGTCTCTAATCTTATTTTTAAAATTATAATGAAAAAATAAATATATTTACCACACCACACAACTCAAAAACACATCAATAAAGCAACAATGGCCCCATCGATAGTGGATAATGAGAGGCATAGAAAGCCTCCTTCCTCCATTTCTTCTAACCTCTTTTGTATCAGTGCTTACTTAGGTGATGAAGATTTGAAGCTTAACAGTTTCCACATTATGTTTATTTGTATAACTTCCCTCTCGTAATTTGAAACAAATGGATGTTGGTTTCCACAAAAAATGCATTCGTAAGGCAATTTTTTTTTATTTTTATAATTTTGACATACCTTGACATGGATGGAAAAAGGGCTCTTCATTTTTGACTCATTTTATATTTTGAATTTTGATGGTACATGGATTTGAACCCAAAGTTATTATAACACCTAAAAAGAGACTCTAGCCTAAAAACACTTAATAAAATAATAAAATGACATGTTGACTCAATAGAATATCGAAATATGAATAATATAGACCCTACAATAATCGATAAATTATTGAACAAGATTATAAATACTCTTACAAAGAAATTTGACAATAATAATCCTAATAGCTAATATTGAAAAAATGGATCAATTTAAAACTATTGAAAGATTTTGTATGAATTTAACCATCTAATAAACATAAAATAACATGGTAATAAAATATAAATACCATGATTACAAGGAACCTTATTTTGTCATTGGACAATTTGAGAATGCAAATTAATGTATAACATAGCAAGATTGAAACTTGAGGCTCAATATAAGACTAGGTTCATTTATGTGGATGTCAAGTATATAGGAAGATACATGCAGGTAGGAAGATAAAAGGTTCACATTATTCTGTGCATAGGTGGATGTCATTGAACTTAGTATGATGCACTAGGTTGTCACAATCTACCAATTTATATTCTAGAGGTTGAGTGATATTATGTAAGTTGAGATTTAAGCTTTTATTCATAGGACACCTCAATTTGATGTCAATTCTAGAAATGACATAGAAGACTTAGTTTGAGATCTGAGGAAAATAGTAAAACTATGGATCACTTTGCTAGAAAAGCAAGCCGTTGAAGCTTATGTTTACCGTGTCATAGTATTTGGGGATTTAGAGAATGCTAGTATCTAATACTATTGAAATGTTTGAGCCAAACATATATTGAACACATCATGTGGATATAATATTGTACCGCGACAATGATAGTCAATAGGCAATCCATCTAGCACACAAGAATACACAAATTTTTAGTGAATCAAAGGGCACAATAAGATACAAATCTAAAAAACATAGAGAGAGTCTTTGAAAATAGCAAAGGTCCTAAAAAATATCATATTTGATAGAGTAATATAGATTTATTGATAAAATCCAAGCTATTAAATTACCATAAAAAATGAAAAACTACCTTAACCTATGCATAAGCTTAGAGAGCCAAGATTATAGACATAGTATGGGGATAATTTAGAATACTGATTGCCCCCAATTAATCTAAAAAAACATTACAGGCTCAGGATTAATATCACTTTGATAATAGCTTGCTCTGATACCACTGTTAATAATCTAGATTATTCAATGATTTAATTCATACAAAAATATGATCAAGAAAAACACACAGAGAGAGTAATGGTCATAGTATTAAACTCACAATAATATTATTATATTATGCCTTGCATAAGCATAATACATTGGTTATTATATAGCCATGGTGATAGCCAAATAAGCTCCTAATCAATAGGAAGGTATAATAACAAATAGTTCCCGGTAATGGATTTATGAGTATAACCACTAACTTAGGTAATACAAAAAAATAGTAAGTATTATTTACCACATGGTAAATAATCAACCAATGTAAATACTAATTTAAAAAATGGTAAATCAACCAAATAACTATGTGAACACTAATTTTCCTAACAATTTATACTTTATAAAGGACAAGTCACTAAAAAATCTCATAGCTTCAATTGAAACCAAAATCATTGTTTGACTTAGATCATCCAATGAAAAAAATTCACCTAAAATTTCCTACCAAACATTTATAAAACCTATTTTTCTCCATAACTAAATTATTTTAGCACACTTAAAGGGATAATCCAATAGTTTTAATTGATCAATAATTATTATCATGAACTGTTCCTATTGATCTCTTAATGTATCTATGTTTAAAATACCTATAATCATCATTCCATCGATATAAATAGTATTAAAAAATATTTAATCAAAGTATTCAATTTTTTGTTATAGCCTTCCTACAAAGGAAGTGGATTTTGGTCATTGCATTAATAGGTGGGATTTAATATAGTCATCATATCTATCAATTCATTCCTACAAAATCATTCACTTAATTATAAAACTAGGTAAGAAGTTATCTCTCTTAACTTTATCCTCGTTGATGATAAAATATCACTAGAGAGCAATGTTGTGATATGTAACTCATCAATGTTACCACCAGATATTGTTTAAAAATAATGCATGGGTATCTCATATGTGTGTGTGTGTGTGTACATAATTATCCATATAAATTGAAATTCAAAAAAAAATTCTTGGATTTACAACATGTATCAAAGTATTATAATTCTCAAACTCTAGACCTAAAAATAAGTCTCTTGATTAAGATTAAAAATATATAAATCTAAGCAAACATATCTCCTCAATTTATTTAAATCAACAATATATATCTTGGGTTTGTTTAATTAAATGATGTATTTCATCAAAAATGGCAAGGATTCCACACAACATCAACAATGCCTTTATGTTAGTCAAATAATAGATAAAATTTTGAAACTTTCCCACTTCTTTACAGTGATGCCACATTATTCCCAATAATGATTGATAATCATCATACACCTTATAAAAGTTTTACGTGATGGATAATAATGATGCCACATTATAGTTGATACAATGAGATCTACCTGGTGTAACTATATTTTAAAAGTTTATGCCCCTTTGTTAGACCTTATAAAAGTTTTAAAACTCCATGAACCTAAAACAACCCCAAAAAGAATTTTTCATAAATTGTTAATAGGCTACACAATAGAATCATGTGTAGAACCCACTACACACCCTACCATGCACTACACATCAACATGGTCTTACACTAGATGAATAGACAACCCATAAACCAATCCAATCAATGAGATAATTATTTTAAGATGATCAATGCTAGTGGATTCCATATAAAAAGAGGTTGGCTAATAGGTAAAACACCGTTCAAGGGGTATTAGTGTGCAGGCCCACACTAATAACCTTAAAACCTTTAGAAGGCACTCAATTTCCCCATTAAACCACCTGGGGATCCTCCATCCCATATAACCATTTAATAACCCTATAGAATTATGACTTGGCAACTCATGAGGTAAGAGGGTTCACTCACATCCTTAGATATCCATCACCTAGATACTTACCTAGGGTGAGATTCTATATAAGAGCTAGTCATCTTAATAGCTATTATTGATTGTATCAACTTGATAAGAATAAGGTATCATGATAGGTAAATTAGGTCCTAAAAAGAAGGAAAGGTACCATCAATTTATCCTTACAACATACTAGGGTTCACCAATAGCTGACATTAGTCCTCTACTTAGGTGACCCAACATAAGATTTACGTACAAAGAACCTTGTGATCACATAAGTGAATCCCCACTCAGGTTTCACCACATAAGATCATGATGTGAACCTTAAAATAATACCATGGCATTAGGTAACCACATACATTTTACAAACATGAACATTTACCATTCACCTAGTAAGTGCATATGTCGAAGAGGACACAACATACTTAACCATCCTATTATAGAAACAAGGACTCATCCATGTGGCCTCTTACCTAGTGTAAGATAAAAACCCATTGTTAAAATGTGAAAAAATTAATTGTGGTATCTAGTTGGGATTATAATAATGAATTCTCAACCACAAGATCCTCATACTAAAATTCATTCTAACTCTTTAATTAATAATAATGAAAGATTTATCAAAAAGAGTAATGTATTATGGAGTGACAATCTAACTATTAGGCTAATTAAAATATCGCAACTTAGGTCAGCTATGGTTTATAATAAAAATTAACTAGTTGACACAAACACATCGCTTTCACATGGCCAATCACACAATCCAAATAATAATGCACCAAAATAATAGTGCATTGGGCATTGAAGCATCAACCCACAACTCTAGTTAACAAGCATTATTATGGTTGATTTTATTTAATCCCAAAATGAGAATAACCCATTTATTAACTTTCTAGTTGACTAAGGTTTCATGTTTGCACTACCCATAAGATAATTTCATAACCAATTATTATGATTGCATTCATGCCCTTAAAAAATCATAATTGATTCATTAATTTACTAGTTTTGTGATTCTTGACATAAATGCTAATAAATATAGAATATGTTAATAATATTATTCCTTATTAGTGAGAGTAGTATTATAAAGACAAGGGTGCATCCATTTAGATGGTTTCACAAGTTACTGTGAGAATAGAAGCTACTGAAAATAACATCATGGGATAAGTTTCCATAAGACCATAATATAGTACATTTACAATATGAATTTTCAGCACTTAATAGTATGATAAGGCCTTAATAACAACATGTATGTATGAAAACATATAATGAATCCATACACTTAATTACTCAAACAATAAGTGTTCACAAGATTAAGGTTGCCAATATGTATATTTATGTAACAGGAATACTTCAAGTGCCCCACAACTAGCCAAAAAAAAAAAGCAAAATCTTTTCACATAATTAATTTATTAGCTATGGTTAAATGAGTAACATAACACATAGACATAATTATTCCAGCCCTGGATATTATAACCATATGTACCAAACCACTAGAATGTCACTCCTCAAGTAAGGAGAACTCTAAAGAACTAAAGCATGACCATGCTCAAAAGAGGAACTTACTCAAATGTACAACTGTAATGTTACATGATAATGCTTAATATAAGTATGTTAATTATAATTACAAAAAAGAATACTAAAACATACTAAATGTAGTTATATCAATAAACCACATCACTGAGTCTAATATTACATGAATAGGATTGATACAATCACTCAAATAATCCTCAAGGGTTGATAGTTTTAACATGTGAATATAAATACAATCCATAAGGCATAAGCACAAGGAACCTATTTTGCTACCAACAAATACAAATGTTTGAATTAGGCATTTGACAAAATATATACTAGCTACAATGATTTAGCAATACAGTAAGCTGAACCAACAACTTAATCACCCCTACACCCTCCATGGTTAACAAGGATGTACACGGCCTTTAATAGGTAACTCGTTAAATAGGGGACCAAAAAAACAAAGGAAGAATCAACTAAATGAAAACCTCTACACTGAAATGGTGGAAATAAATGTGTCAGTTTAAGCTAGCAATGTTTTTCTCCTTGAAAGCAATATTCTAAGAATAAAATTCTATTTTAATAAAACAAGTTTCTAAAGGAAAAAAACCAAGCTAATTCAATTTCACACAAAGGAAGTAAGCATCCCAAATTTACTCACTGCTATAATTAATCTTTTTAAAAAAGAGCAATCGAGATTGAACCACTAAATGAACTTTCAAATAAACATGATAATGTGTAACCATGTAATTCCTGTGAGACAATATCAATCATGCTCATAACACATGGCAATATAATATACAACAATGAATAATACTCAACTCTTATCCATTCATAACTATTATGATACATTAAAAAATTCATTTTCTCAATGAGTGCTACCATCCAAATAAAAATAACATAATAGAATACATATAGTAGCTCAAATACCTCCATAAACATGAAATTTCTAATAATTCCATCCATCAATAGGGAAAGGAAAAGCCAAAAATGGAATATGCATAAGCAAGGCTAATATCAATAGGCTACTTATCTTTGCAAGGTTAACTATTCGCAACAATCTTTACCAAATAAAAATTGAATCTAAACATTATTAGTGAGAGCACAAAATAACAACTTTAACATTTCCTTAATAAATCAATGGTGTCTTATCTTGTAAAAGTGTAACTAGATGGAGGTATACTAATTTTCCTCCTTTATTTATTGCATACTAAATAAAACAATCATGATCACCTCGAGATCAATAAGCACTAGTTCAATAAACATGCATTATGCCTTAAAACCCACATAAGCATGTATGAATGAATAAAAGGTCAGTTAACTCAATATACACATTCCTAGAATTAAAATTCCATAATTTGTCAACCAATGCCAAATATTATTATATAAGAATAATTATGGTTCAAAAAATATGTATGAAATTTATTATTTTCACTACAAGTGGCAGCTTAGGCCAACATGATTACCATATCAATAGAAGGTGTTATGTAATAATTCCCACTTTGATAAAAGTTAAAACCTATGTTTAAACATGTATATAATGTGGGTTAAGTATAAGGTATTTTTCCACTGTTTTAATACCCAAAGAGATTATGAAAGGTGAGATGCCCATCATAGTGGTTTAACTAATAGAGGGGTTTTCATACTAGGGTAATGTTTAAATATTGGGAGAAAATCCACCTTGTCTTCATTAAAATGAAAACATACTATTTTTATTTCTATTATAATATGACCTAAAACAAGGGAACAATGACTGTAAATCTAATTCTACCAATTTAATTATGTCTGAAATCTAGAACAACAAACATGCTCTGACTCCACTGTTAGGATCTAAGAAGCACAATTGATTACCATGTACAAGCAACTAAATGCAGAATTCAACTAGAAGTAACAAGTAACTAGAATTCAAAAATAACATAGAATATGAGAGACAATACCCAATTATATTAATACTCTTCCAGAAAGAAATTACAATGAAGAGATGCCACACTCTTCCACACCTTACAGGCTTCCCACACCAAGTGTATAGTAATTCACCTTCAAGAGTTCACTCTCTCAATTACGGTCCCAACACACAACTCAAACACAGAGTTGGTGTTCACCTCCAACCAGTCAGTATCACTACTGCCAGTACACAAGTGCTCCATGCACTCCAAATCTAAGTACACACCGTACTCCAAGTACTCCACGTACTCCAAGTAGATCTCACTTGATATTGCTCCTTAATATGTTGTTGTCACCTTTGATCTTGTTACCCCTCAGACCTCCTTTGACCTCGCACACACACACACCTATAAATCAATGATCTTACTTACACATGTAGATCTCCAAATGTGGCCTTGCACACCTGCCGACCAAGATCATACACACATGAAGAACCCTTTTGATTCTCCAAACCAGCACCCCTGTGGATCTCTACCAGACCTTGCAACAACCAACAAATCTCCCTGATCATACACACTTGGCACTATGGCACCAAGAGGAACACATCTTGCTCTCTTCCCTCTGAAGGAGCTAACCTTGCTCTTACTCAACTAGCACACTTTACAATACAGCCCATGAGTTTATTAGATAGATCTCATGCAAACAATAATTAGACATCCAATTACAATAATTAGATCCGCAGCTCCAAGACTAAAATTAGCCTTTATCATGCAAACAACCGGTTCATTAACAAACTATTCATGAAACTCACAGTTTCAAACCGCACAGGTGACCGACGTCGGTCCCTGTCTGTCCGAGGAGGACCGACATTAGCCGATCCCTGACCCATGTTGGCAGATTCCTGTCTACACCTGACTGACGTCGGTTGGCCTGACCGACGCTGATGATTGTAACACTCAACAACCTCCTCCCATGTCTGCATTAGTGAAGCTTTTAGCTCCACAACCTAACAATCTCCCACTTGGAGATAAATAGCTGCACTGTACTTGTACCTGTACACTATCTAATTTGTTTCCTAGCTTATATCCCTCTTCAAGCTCAATCTTGAAGACCAACCACCACATATCCTGTGGTGCAACACCTGTCATCCAAGTAACCTACCAAATCTGAAGTACTTGACCCTGCATAGCATGAATCCCTGTTGTTAGTCCCTCTCAAATTCCTGAGAACCCATTGAACTGCTTTCTAGTGCTTCCTTCCCAGATTAACTACAAACTTTCTGACAACACCCACTACTTGGGCAAACTCAGGGAGTACACATGTACTCAACCTCATCATGTGATTGGGGACCCTATTCTTTGAACTGTCCATCCATAGGTGCACTACCCAATTCTGCATCCTGCACTACCTTCACACAATCATCTTGTGACAACATCAACATGTGATCTTCCCTGTCTCTAGGATTACTCATGCCAAAGAATTTCACTGCTCCTAAATCCTTCATGGCAAACCACTGAACTAACCTTACCTTTAGCTCAACAAAACCCTATATGTCTAAACCTGCAACAAGCATACCATCCACATACAGTAACATGATAATGTCACGACCATCATCCACCTGGTAAGACAAACACAATGGTTACAATGACACTGACTAAAGCCATGCTTTGTCATCCACCTGTCAAACCTGTACCACTATCCTGCAGCTTCCTCAAGACCATATGACATGGCCTTCTATCTCACGTATCCATTCTCTCTATTCTTTAACCAAGGAATCCATTCATCTTTCAGTGCTTTCATACCGGCTGACAACCCTACCAAATCTCCTGTTTGGTTCTACATCCTCATTCATGCCATGCTCTCACTATTTCCTGGATCCTTCCTGCTCTATAGTGAGAAACTAGTATAAACAAGAGGAATAATGAATTTGAGGCTTACTTACCCTTTCAGTCCTCCACATGGGCATTTGAGACTCCTTGACAACTTGCTATCTGCCCAAAATCTATTTCAGTGACTGACCTCAGTCACCACACAATCTGCATCTGACCGACGTTAGTTCCATGTGACTGTCCAGGTCACTAACATCGGTTATCTTATCGATGTTAGTCTCCACCTACCTGACATCACTGACTCCTTTGGTCTACACATGACCGATGTCGGTACTTGTTTGTTCGATGTCGGTTCTTCCTGATCGATGCCGGTACCTATGTTCACTTGTGAGTGATGACTTTTTACCTGTAAGCTCTCTTTGGATCAAAACCCTATCCAAACTGCCCTGCTCAGAGTTACTCAGCCTTCTCCACTGATCTCTATCTGTCATCTCCTCCATAAACACCAAGGCTTTCCAGTTCTTAAGTTTGTCAAAGACATTTGACTTCCTCTTAAGAACATGCATCTCCTTCTTGCTCATGTGACCAAGCCTACAAAGCCACATCTTTGCAACAGAAGAAGAATCAATAATATAAGTAGATAGATAAAGGATACCTACTTTCTTACCACTTGCTAATTCAAGTGCATCCACTGTGAGAGTTCCTGTGCATCTCTCATCACCCAACTTTCCTAAAGTAATTAGCCACATCTTCAAGACTGGGACCTGCATGACTTTCTTCAACACCCATGTGTTGGCTGCCTACAATTTTAGCAACACTTCCCTTTTACCAAAACTTTGACAAGGCTCACCAACCCTTCTATTTGGGGCTGCATGGAAACATGCAACAAAATCTATAAAACAAGATTCTACTTTATCCAAGGAACATCCCAGAGCATCCTGTGTAACAACACTTACAACATCTACTTCTTCAGTTCTTTCATGCTGATCTTTTACCAACCAACAATTTTTCTTTACCTGCTCTTTCTTTCCATAACACCATAATTGATCATTTGTGCTTTTCAATTCCTCCATTCTTAGTGTACTTTCTTCTGCCATTGCTATACTCCCACTCAATTAGAAACCCCTGAGAGTGACCTATAATCAAACACAAACCTGCTCCCTGCAACCTTAGCTCTTATACCACTTGTCAGGAATCTAGAACAACAAACATGCTCTAACTCCACTGTTAGGATCTAGGAAGCACAATTGATTACCATGTACAAGCAACTAAATGCATAATTTAACCAGAAGTAACAAGTAACTAGAATTCAAAAATAACACAGAATATGAGGGACAATACCCAATTGTATTAATACTCTTCCGAAAAGAAATTATAATGAAGAAACACCACACTCTTCCATACCTTACAGGCTTCCCACACCAAGTGTACAATAATTCACCTTCAAGAGTTCACTCTCTCAATTACGGTCCCAACACACAACTCAAACACAGAGTTGGTGTTCACCTCCAACCAGTCAATATCACTACTGCTAGTACTAGTAGTCAAAATCACTACTGCCAGTACACAAGTGCTCCATGCACTCCAAATTTGAGTACACACCATACTCTAAGTACTCCATGTACTCCAAGTAGATCTCACCTAATCTTGCTCCTTGATATGTTGATATCACCTTTGATCTTGCTACCCCACAGACCTCCTTTGACCTCACACACACACACCTATAAATCAATGATCTTACTTACACATGTAGATCTCCAAACATGGCCTTGCACACCTATCGACCAACATCATACACATATGAAGAACCCTTCTGATTCTCCAAACCAACACCCCTGTGGATCTCTACTAGACCTTGCAACAACTAGCAAATCTCCCTGATCATACACACTTGGCACTGTGGCACTAGGAGGAACACACCTTGCTCTCTTCCCTCTAAAGGAGCTAACTTTTCTCTTACTCAACTAGCACACTTTACAATATAGCCCATGAGTCTATTATATAGATCTCATGCAAACAATAATTAGACATCTAATTACAATAATTAGATCCACAGCTCTAAGACTAAAATTAGCCTTTATCATGCAAACAACCAGTTCGTTAACAAACTATCTGTGAAACTCACAGTTTCAAACTACACAGGTGACTGATGTCGGTCCCTGTCTGTCTGGGGATGACCGACGTCGGCTGATCCCTGATCGATGTCGGCAACTTCCTGTCTACACTTGACCAACGTCGATTGGCCTGACCAACACCAGTGACTGTGACACTCAGCAACCTCCTCCCATGTCTGCATCAGTGAAGCTTTTAGCTCCACAACCTAACAAATTATAGTTCCCTCTATTAAAATTTAACATAACTAAATTGATAATCATTAATCATAAAAACACCAGACATTATGCAGGGTCATACCTTATCTTTATTGAAGTAAATTAACCAACAATTTTCACATTTATTTTCATATTTACTCCTGGTCTTGGCATATGCTCAAGTGAGGATGACCAATATCCTCAAAAATAGATATACCCAACATGGTTTTCAAATAACATGCAATTTATTAATAAATAATTTAGAAATCAGAATGTACATCTAGAAGGGGAAGATAAACATATGCAACAAACCAAACAAATTGGGTTTTATAACTTGCAAATATTAACATAAAATTTGAAAATTAGAATATAACTTGAAAGGAGGAATTCACATACCTAGAAATATAAGCATATTGGGTTTTAAATTTTGCCCTTCACCTCTGGTGGTACCACATAGGTAGCAATGTTGTTCGTTCTTCCTTGGCATCAATCTACTCTTTTTTCCCCAACTCACCCCCATCATGGTGGTTACTAACATGGTCTAAAACCTCTCATTCTCCTCCAAAATCCCCTCACAGGGTGGTGGCTAAGATACAGGCCTTTAACTTCCTTATTCTCCATGATCTCCTCACTCCACTCTTCCTTCCTCCATTTCTCCATGATTGTGACCTCTATCTTAGCTCCATTCTTTCCTCCAAACCCAAATGACATCTCTCCCATAGGGTAAATGCTTCAAAAGAAAAAAAATTATAGCCAAACTACATAACCCTAACACCAATCTACATGCCAAGTTTAATTTATTAATCAAGTTCGTAGCTTAAAAAGCTATGCCCAACATTCAACTTGCATTAAAAGGAAGCACAATTTCCTTTATTCATTTACTATCTCTCTCTAAACCTGAGTATGGTGAAGCCCAATAAGTATTACAGTCTAGGGGGAATATAACATCTCAATAGCATTTAATTGTCTTTGCCACATAGGCATTCAATGCACACCATATACCTTTATGCTAAAGACAAATACCAACAATTAAAAAAAATAAGACCTTTATTAATACTTACACACAATATAAGTTAATATGGCCTTTCAAAGAGCCACACATTATGACTTGATACTAGAACAAGGTCTTAAATGATTTAATTAACTTTAATAGGTTCATGCCAAGATGCCATAGGTATACGACCACATAGAAAGTCTTAAATAATTAAATTTTCTTTGTTTCTATTTACTTCCTTATCCACATAAACTCATTCAATGGATGGTTTAAATCCAATGCACCATAACTTAAAAATAATAATAAAGGGGTCCTTTCAAAACATAAGCAATGTATCAAGCTTACAACAAAACCATACATCTTTCAAAAACCATTTTGTAAAGCGAGACTTTAACAATTTAAAATTTACTAATTAAAACTTCACAATTAGATTTTCTGTGTGTGTGTGTGTGTGTAATTATTCACTCAAACACATGAATTTTTAAACAATACAATTCCCTTTCTAATTGCATATGCTAATGTTGACATAGACATAAACTCAAATTCTTGTAGGACAAGATGAAGTAGGCTCCTCATGGATAGATATAGATGTTCAAAAGCGAGACTTTAACAATTTGAAATTTACTAATTAAAACTTCACAATTAGATTGTGTGTGTGTGTGTGTGTGTGAATCAAGTGATATATATATATATATATATATATATATATATATATATATATCACTTGATTCACACACACACACACACGTTAAAATATATGAATGCAAATCATTAAATTCAAATTAGAATGATTGGTCTAGTCCAAATGCAATCTGAATAAACATACCACTAGTCCCTATCTAATCAGTTATGTAATGGCATCAATAGGTAGGTCGTGACATCTTCCCCTCCTTAAATATGAGCCATCCCGATGACAATTAACAACCATGAATCATGCTATGCTGAAAAGAGATTTTACCACTCTTTTCACAAAAATGCATGTATATTATAAGAACTTAACAAATAACTCAAGCAAAGAATAACCAGATTGATAAATTTATCAATTCTTATCAACACAACAATCATACATACTACATACTTTTTTAGTCTTTTATCCAAACAAGGATATTATCATAAGCCATACCTTCTTGGATAATAAGTAGACTTATCAAACTCACACTGTGAGTGAACACACAACCTTACATTTATAAATTTCATATGCTACCTCTAGGATAACCATGCCCTCCATTAAACCAAGGTACAAAACCATCCTTTCTACTTGATTTCCTTTTGTAAATCCAAGGTGAGAAAAATGAGGTATTGCACACACCTATACCAGCCATGAAATTTTGTGACAAAGGAACTCAAATCATAAATAAAATTCAGATTTTATGCCTCACAGGGCTATGCATTCACTAAAGAACCATTAACACTTAAAGCAAAAAGTTTTTATCAAGCTTAATCTTACCCTTACCTTGGCATGTTTATTAGTGAGCTATTTTTAATGCAACACCATTGAATTCTACCTAATTTATAGCCACCTATATGGCTATAAAATCAATCAATCTATGTGAAAATATGCATTATAGGCTTTAGTTACCTAAAAATATTCCTCTATTAACAATAAAAGAATTTTTTAGTACTCTTTAAAACAACAAAATCACAACTATTTTCCCAAACAAAGCAATACATAAACATGAATTCCATCCTAGCCACAAACACATGACCAAAATTTTAATAGAAAAATATTTTTCAATAGAATTTGCCTCACTTTGAGGAATTATTATCACAAAATCAAAAACTTAAACAATAGTTGCCCAAAAATAATCCAACAAATTTTCACAAAATACTTGGATTTGAGTTATTATCTTCTTACAACACACACACACACACACACACACACACACACACACACACACACACACACACACACACACACACACACACACACACACAAACACACAATCATAATTTTATATCATTCTATAGAATGCTAAATAGCCCATCACTCATGTAGGCATGTGGCATTGCCACCACCTATAGTATGCCTCATGCATACTTATTTTATTCATTCTAGAATGAAAAATCAACAACTACCATACTACTATGGTCCCCACAACACGTGTTGTGCAATAATACTTTCTTGGCAACATTCATCATAGAATGTCGACAAGAATAAAGATCCATCAAACCATGGTTACTTATCTTTCACTATTTACTATTCTTGGGTTAGTGTAGCATCCTACACCAACTACCATAAACATCAGAGAAGCCATATCAGGGATTCACATGTAAACCCAAGGTTTTCAACATGTTCTCCATAAGTTTGTGAGCTCACATGATGGTTATAGGGATTACAATCCTACCATCTCACTACACTTACCTCATGACATCATAACAAAATATAAAAAGTTAGATAAAATATGCCTGATTAGGACTTAACATTGCTCCTCCTGAGCATAAAATTAACATGCATCTCAATCATGCTTAAACAATCAAAAAAACAATATCAAGTATATATACAATAATATCTTGCACAGAACATGGTTGCACTTATCAGTAAACACATGCCAATAAATTAGAACATTCACACCCAAAAATTCTTTTCAAGTAATTCAACCATTACCTTATGAATAACATGCTTTAATTTACAAGTCAATACATACTCATATTTCAACAAGTTTAGTCTTGCTGATTTTTCCATAAAAGTTCAATTTTCAAGACTAATCAGTGCTTTTACAAGGCTACAGAAAAATATTTCTTAAGGTTATTTAGAATACAAAATCAAAGGGGTGGGTAAAGGAATACTCAATCCAAGAGGTGACCATTATGCATGAAGATCCCATGGCCATCCTATGGTGCTTATGGTATATAACCTGAACAAATCAGACAAATACTTCATGCATAGGGGAGGAGTGGATTTTTAGTCTACATGAGACTCCACTCCCTAGCCCTTACCTTATCTAATCATCTTAGATATAGTGTTATATTCACCTTAAACCTCCTACTTGCATCAAAACTCAATGCTAAAACAGTGATGCGAGATCACATTAAATAACATAATTATTATACCTAGGTAGGTTTCTAATAAAAAAGGTTGATTCAAGAAGGAAAATTACATCATAAGATGGTACATGATCACATCACAACACCCAATCATATACATAAAAAATATAGATCTTCAAGATAATATTGGGTTTATAAATCAATTACATTCAATACAAAATAAGAAGTTACAAATGTTTATGATTAACAAAATCAATAAATATAAAATGTGTCCACACACAATAATTTACATGCACTAAAGGGAAATACAATATAATGACACACATAAGGATATAGAGGTTTAATAATTTATGCCAAGGTATTTTTTTTTACATCATACCAGTTAAGCACATAGGTAAGTGAAGTACAAGGTTCCATGGTCCTCACTGGTCTATCCGATGTCCAAATGTCATCCAATATGGTATATTATATCCAACATATAACATCATGCTTGGTTTTGGGGATCTCAAATCCATCAACACCTTCTCTCAAGGAAGGGTGTGTTATAACATAGCCCATAAATCTACATCCATGAATCTTGAAAAGTTACCAACCAAATTCACACCTCATGGATTAAATGGCTCACACTATCCACTAGCAACAAGAGATCCTCAAAACCTCCTTACTTTCCCAAGCAAGTAAGTCATATTCACCCACTAGGCCCTCTAGGCTTACGCTACATTGTTGGACCTCCCAAGAGTAGTATACCTCAATCATCATAAGATGGTCCACCCATACAAGCCATCTAAGATCATCAAATATGGTTTCATAATACCAATAACAAGATTTATCATTATCTTTCTAATTGACTCATGCTAAAAAGTCAAAGGTTGATAACAATGCTTGCTTTAACACAACATGATCTTGGGGAAAGGATGAACTTAGATAAGGCTTCAGGTGAATATTATGTCATCACCATAGAAATCATAATTTCCAAAGCCATAATATAGTTATAATCATAAAAGACATCCTCATAGATGTAAAATATACATACATACATACATACATACATATTCATGAGCATCATGACATCCTCATGGATGCCATAAAGTGTGTAGCTTCATGGGTTTGGCTGGTTATTCTTGATGTTTTGTTGAGGACTTTTCTAATGTGGATTATCTCATCACTTCCTTGTATCACAAAGGAAAGAACTTTGTATGGAATCCTTAGTATTAGGAAGCATTTAATAAGATGAAAGAGCTACTTATAACAACTCATATTCTTATCACACTAGTCCCAAATGGTAACTTTAAAGTTTGGGTTGATAATTCTAAAGAAGGCTATGGTGGCATCTTGACTCAAGATGGCAAGGTTGTGGCTTATGAGTCACAAAAATTAAAAGATCATGAAAATAATTATCCTACGCATGACATAGAGCTTGCTGCCATTGTTCATGCACTCAAACAATACAAATATTTTCTACTGAGAAACCTTTTCAAGGTGAAATCTGATCACCCAAGTCTTGAGTATTTATTTTCTCAAGAAGATTTAAATTCATGATAGCATAGGTGGCTGGATGTTTTGAGCAATTTTAACATGAATGTATCATATCTCAAAGGCAAGGAGAATCATGTAGCTGATGCACTCATTAGACACACGTACCTTGATGCCTTTTTAGTGTTATAAGGAAATTTTAGAAGTGTTATTTTGGAATAATAACTTGCTGATGTATTCTGCCATGATGTAAGAGTAGGTTTGGATGATGATCCTATAGCAAAAATATTTGATAATTTTTTTTATTGCAATAGATGGCTTGATAAGGCATAAAGGTAGAATTTATGTACCTAGTCTAGGTGACTTAATAAATTATGTGCTTAATGAAGTGTATACAACACCTTATTATGGTCATCCAGGGGTTAAAAAAATGATGTATGAGCTGAAAAAACTTTATTTTTGGCTTGGAATGAAGCATGATGTCATTGAATTTGTAGTAAAATTCTTAGAATACTAGCAAGTCAAAGCTGAACATTGCCATTCAAAAGGATACTTTACCTTCATAATATTCCAAGAGATAAGTGGGCTATAGTCTCACTTGATTTTATTGTAGGGCTACCAAAATCACGTAACAAGCATGATACAATCCTTGTGGTGATTGATAAAGAAACTAAAGTTGGTCACTTTATTATTAAGAACTTAACAAATGATGATTTCATGCTCATAGAATGCTTTGTGAAGGAAATGGTAAGACTCCATGGTATACTTGAAGTGATTATATCATATCAGGACATGTTATTTACTTCAAGGTTTTGGCATACTTTAACTATAACCTTTGAAATAAAGGTGAATTTTAGTTTTTTGTATCATCCAAAAAAAGATGGGCAAAAATAATGACTCAACCAAGTGGTTGAAGATATGCTACACATGTATGCAATGGATCAGTAAATAAAATAAGAGGACTGCCTCTATCTGGTTGAATTTGCATATAATAACTCCTACCATTCAGCTATTAAGATGGCTCCCTTTGAGGTCTTATATGGATGTAAGTGCAGAACACCTCTTGGTTGGGATAACTTTGAAAACATGTCTATTAATGGACCTGATTTGCTATTGGAATATGATGGGTAGATGGAATTAATAAGGCAAAATTTGAAGACAAATTCTAACAAGTAAAAGAGATATGCATATCTAAATATAACCCTACGTGAATTCAATGTAAGAGACAAGGTTTTATGCACATTAGACCACATAAAAGTTATATTAAGTTTGGCAAAGCTTCCAAGTTAGCACCATGCTTTGTCGTGCCTTTCAACATAGTGAAAAATATTAGCCCTCTTGCTTATCGGTTGGCACTTCCTCCTTCTCTTTCAAGGATTCATGATGTTTTTCATGTTGCTTTGCTAAAAAAGCATATACCTGATCCATCTCATATTTTGGATTAGATTATTTTATAGGTCATGGAAGAGGAAAATATCCAATTTTAACTAGTGATAATCATGGACCATCACTGTGTTAAGTTTAATAATAAAGATATACAATAGGTTTTGGTGCAATGGGACCCTTTAAGTGAAAGGAGTGCGACTTGGGAAGATGCTCATATTTTAAAACAACACTATTCATAGATTTTTGATTAAGTCACTAGGACGACTCCCTTCCAAGAGGGGGAGGATGTTACGATTTTGCATTTTCATTATATATTTTACTATTATGACATGGATATTATGTTGTTATACTGATCATTGATAATTATTAGTAAAACTATATGTGGTACTAGTTGCAGTAGTGTTGGGTTATGTATTTTAAATTTGTACTTAGTGATTTCATGGATTTGTTACTGCAATTGATAATGTTATTAATCTATATTAAATTATTGGTTATTGACATAATGTGATTAATGTCATTTTCATGATTGCAAGTTTTGTCTATGAGCTAAGAAGATGTTGGAAGCTGTACTCCTAGAACTGAGTGAATTTTGAACATGTCATCATATCCAACATGTATACTTATTAATTTTATTTATCCTTTTAGACACCTTTATTAGTTATTACATTGTCATCTATGATCCTTATACTTGTTATTGTTGTTGTAATTTGTTTAATATTATTATTTATCATTATTTAATATTATATTCTGTGCACTTAGCTCCACTTTTTTCTCTTGTGTAGGCTTATGACTCTTTGCTATATCCATTCATTGATCTGATTAACCTATTATGACATGTTATCTAAACCTACCTAGACCTAACCTTGACACCTTGGAACCCTTGACACCCCTCCTTGGTAACCCTTGTCACCATACTCCCTTGTTCTAACCCTTCAACCTAGTTAAACCATAGACTAGGGTGGTGGCATGTTATTTTAAAGATTAGTTAGTCGTGGTATTATCTTTGATATTAAACTTGGTTTAATCATTTAGTTTAAATGTGGAAATATCAAATTAAGTTGATAACATATGAAAATTAGTTTTAACACCATTTAATGAGGTAAGTGACATAAATGGTGGAGGTTATAATGTTAATCCTTGGGTTTATGTTTAAACATGAGGGTTAAGATTAATCTCTTTTTATATTGGTCAGTGGATGGTTAACTGTTGAGTCTTTTAAAATTGTCATTAATGGTGAGGTTGGTGGGTAATTACCTTGGGATATAGAGGTGTTTCTCTCCTCCCAATTCAATGTAAAATTGAATGGGGTATGGGGAAAGGGATGGAAAGGATGGGAGTTTTAGATGATAGATAGAAGGGTTAGGAAGATGGAAAGTTGGAAGAGAAAATAATGGAAAAACTTGACTAGTTTTAATGGTAGACATGACAGTTTGGAAAACACAAAACTATGCTTGAAAGTTATAGAGCTTTTAAAAAATAAAAAATAAAAAATTATTGGAGTCTTTTGTATTTTCAAGTAAGTTATTTGGTTTCTTGATTTCATTTTGATTATGTTTAATAAAAATTGATGCCTAGATGCTGCTTATACAACCATAAATCTTACGACTTTCAGGTGCATACACAAACCCCATAAATGATATATCGACACACATACATATCATTGAATATAAACTTAAAATGGATGGATATATATATATATATATATATATATATATATATATATATATATATATATATATATATATATATATATATATATATATATATATATATATATATATATATATATATATATGGTTCAAATATTTGATTTCCTTTTATGACTCATCTCTGCATGCATGTTTTTGTTGGTTTACTTGTCATATGACTAACTGTAGAATTATGTGGTTTTAGGTTGAATCTGAATATGTACCAACTTTATATGGGTTAAGATAGTTAGATTTTTAATGGGTGGCATCTACAAGAATAAGCTTGAAGAATGTTTTTGTGTTGACTATGTTTTATAAAATGAAGGTGACTGTGTCTTATATGTATAAGGGAATGTGTTGTTATAAAGGTGAATGCATTTGTTATTATAACAACTTCATGTTATATGGGTAACTATGCTTTTATAAAAATATTAATTGTGTGTTCCCTTTTTAGTGACTGTGCTATTTTATAAAGGGTAACTACATTGTTTAATGGGGTTGAATTTTTTATATTAAAGTGACTACGTTCTACTTGAATAGTGATTGTGTTTTAATGTGATTGATTGTGTCAAAATCTTGGACTATGTAATCTAATCTATGTTGGATGGCCCAAATGTATACCTAAGGTTGAATGGTTTTATCTTTGAATTGGAATTTATTGGGTTGGGTAGTAGAGTTATGGGTGACTATAGAATATTTTATACTTGTCTCTGTTGAAATTATTGGACCACTTTGTGGTCATTATCTTTGATAATCTTTGTTATTTAGTTTAAGGCTTGAAGATTATATTAGGTTGAATTGCTTTCATCAAGTTGTGTTTGATATATTATTGCATCTCTTATTTTTTTTATCGTGATTGAATTTATGTCAAATCCGTGAGGTATCTATATGCGTATATGATTTATTGAGTTAAACTTTGAAGCTGAAACTTTGTTTAAATGGTATGAATGGACTGAGCCACTAACTTTATTCAGGTCTCCTCGTTAATTATGGTTGTGTTTTGTGTCATGACCCATTTTATCCTTTGACTATGTTGTCGGGGGTCGAGTTTTATTTTATATTACAGTTGTGTGATGTTTTGTTATGACTTAAAAGGAAACTAAGCTACTTATAATCATTGAATTTTCATTTCCATGGTTATATTTTAACTAGGTTTTGAATATTTATTATATCGTGGGTCGGATATATAACTTGTTTCACCTAGTTACTGAAGTATACATACATATGTATATATGCTTCATGGTTTTGAGGCCTATTTGACTCAGGTGGTTGCATTATCACATTTATACTGGGATGTATGATTGTGATGGTGCATGCATCATCATGGTCTTAAGTTTGATCTTGATAATTCTTTTGATTAGGTTATGATATCTATTATGTTTGGTCTTGATTATTATTGTTTCGGTTATGATTATTATTTAATCGATTACATTATTTCATTTTATGTTTATAATATCTTCATTTATGGCTATGCCATTTTATCAACTATGTTAACCTTTGTATCAAAGCTACATGATATTTTTGTGATGTGTGAATGCATGTATAAATATACCTTTGAGTTATGGTATTATAATGGTATGAATATATTATTAGTGTCATTGTTGATATTTTGACTTAGTCAAGTTAATTTTTGGAATTAATTGGGTCATGTATGAAAAATTGAGCCTATTGCTCTTAGAGGCATGTCTATTTGATTTTATGTTATGTTAAATAAATAATTGTGATTGAGTTATATTCTATTTTGTGTTATTATTTAATTAGGTTTTACTTGGGTGTTTGGGTTACTTGTTGGAATGTGTAGATTATCATTCCTAGACTAGACCTAAATATTAAAGAGAATATATATTAAGAGTTTAAATGCTTAAGGCTAGTCAAAATGCTGGACAGGGGTCTAAGTAGGATAATTTCAAAAGATATATAATGGATTAGATTTAATCCATCCGATATCATTTGGTATCCAAGATTAACCTTCCCTACTCCTAATCTATAAATTAGATGGATTAACTATTCCCATCTCGCCTTGGAATGATATGATTATGAATCATGTATTCTTTTTATTTTGATATATCTCTTTATTCAGAAATTGATTTGCTTAGAATTCATCTCATGTTTCCAATTATCATAACCATCATCTTCCTAATGGCTGGAGTGGTGAGGGCCACTGATGGTTGGGCTCATAAGGTTGGTTGAACTGGTTTTCTCTGATTAGTTAATCTATGTTCGATTCTATGCTTTGATGACCTTGCACATGCATATGGAATATGATTAAAAATAATTTATTGATTTGATTAATTATTAATATATCATGTAATTGACTATAGTTTTTATCTTTGACATTAATTTATATATTGATCTTGATGGATACTAACTGGTGTTATGAATGAATTGTCGAATCAAAATGAAAATTGAAAATTATATAAAGTAAATTGATTTTTGACTGAAGGTGATATATATAAGGTACATTGTATTATTTAATTATTGAGTTAATTCTACATTTATTTAATATTCTTTAGAATCATATCATAACTAGATTTAATTTGGGTATGCAATTAATCCATATATATATGTTTATTGTCATATTAATTCTACATTGATCTAACATTCTTTTAGGATGTTAATTATATCCAAGTTTGATTTAGCTTTGATATATATCATTAAAAATATTTATTGTCTTATTAAATCTTGATGTCAACAAAATTAATTTATGAATACTAACTTGGGGTTTACTTAGATTTTTTACATTAGTTTCTTAATTCTGAAAATCTATTTAATTTAGAATGGCTAGATTATATAGGAAATCAAATATAAGTTATGTTGTTAGCTTGCATAGAATAAGTTAATATTTAATTTAGCTTAACACTTTATGGTTATAAATACATAGATGCATTTGGATCTCTTAATTATTTCAACAATGCATAATCTTTGGTAGTTGGATTATGAGAAAAATAAATCAAAAGATTCCTTCTAAACATATATTTCAGATATATCTTATTGCGTGCAAGGTATGTATTATGCATACGTTTAAAGAATATTATCTTTTGAGTCATGTATGTCACATTTATGCAATATAAAACCCAATGATTTAATTGTTTCATTATTTAAAAATGAAATAACAGTTAGCTCAATCTTATGATGTAATAATAGGCATATATAATGTTTTGTATAGATTATTCATTGGGTTAAGTAAAAGAACTTAAAGGAAACTATAATCATTTTTTATGAATAAGATAAGTAAGTTATTATGTCACTTTACTCTAATTAATGAGACTTAGTTGATTAATTAAAATCTGTACACTCGCTATTTTCTTTCATGTCGAGCTGTATGTATTTCACTCCCCTTTCTGATAGCTAAACTTACTTAACTCATTGCCTTGGTTGCCCAATTGAGAAATTTGTAAAAGTTACTTAAGTGGAACATTATATTAAGGTTCCACTCATCTTAAAACTCAGATGAACTTCGTTGCTTGATGATGTTGATTTATGTGCTTGATCATTGTTGTTGAACACTTGCTACTTTTTTTTAGTTTAGTTGGATTATAAATGTATTTCAAATACAATGATATATTAAGCATTCAATTATTATGTGATTATGGAATTTGTATGAAAATAAGCAAATTGTTTCTTAAGTAGTTATTTGATTAAAACTTCACTATTAAATGATTACATAAGTTGCTTCTCTTAAACAAATAGATAGTTTAGATTTATTTGATTGAATGTCTTAAACTCTTTTAAAATTGCATTGGCTATGCCAATTTAAATGGTTGATTTTTTTCATTATTTGACTGCTTATAAGAATAAATATGTTGATTATAACTATATCATTAATTGTTATTTTAGTATTAGTATCCATGATTGGTAAACAAATGATGTATGAATCATACAAGTAGTGCAGTGACCTTAAAGGCTGTAAAGCATTATAACTCGACTAGTAGCACTAGATAATTGTGTATTTAAATTCATTTTATCTTTATGTTTTAAATTATATTCTACTACACAAATGATTCAAAATTTGCAAGTGCTGAATTATTTTTGGTTGTTAATTATGTTGCTTATTTGAATTATGTAACATGTATTTTAATATAAATGTATGATTAACTTGAATGATAAATTAAGGAAATAGAGTTATCCTTATTGATTAAATCAATCCTTTAACTTAATCATCCTCCAGTGGGATTGAAACCCACTAAAGTGAGTGATGTATTTACTTAGGGTTAAAGACCTAGAAATGGTCATATATGGAAGTACAAGTGTCACATATGGTACTTAGGTATTATCTATGTTTACGTACATCGATACACCCCAAACCCAATAATCTTAATAATAAAATAACATGCTTTTCCATAACACCTTTTGCATGTGTTTACCTCTAGCTAATTGTCTAAGTTCACCTCCTTCGGTTCTAGTTGCACATACGTGAGTGCATTAAATGTTTATCCTTGCATTAGCAAGAAAAATAAGTGGGCCTAACACATGTCCAAAATGTTCTCTAATATACGATTCCAATTTTTTGTTTGGGTTGTTTCAATTATAAAAATAAGGACTCATCCATGTGGCCTCTTACTCAGTGTAAGATAAACACCCATTGTTAAAATATGTCTGTTGTTCCCAAAATTTGTCACTTGTTTTTTTGGACAACATATCGACCATTTTGGTCCTATAGAATAAAACTCTCTCTTTTCTTTCTCAAAAATATTTTGAGCAGTTAAGTTTCTCAAATATTCAAGCCTTTTTAGCTAAGGAAGTTGCATGTTCATCATGCAGGCTTTCTTCAAAGGAAGTTCAAAACACTTGAAGTTTTTCCTTAGTGTTTTGAGGATGGTTCAATGCAAAGGTTTGATCAAAAGACTTAATGGTGGGCTTCAAATAATTATAATGAACCACTTTGAACCATTGAATCATTGAACCCTGCCTTCACAAGGTTTAAAGGTTCAACAGGTTCAACAACTTCGGTGGACTTAAAGAAAAGAAGGATTCAAAGAGTTAAGATTGAACCGTTGAACTATTGAACCTTGAACTTTGAAAGGTTCAAAGGTTCAATGAGTTTAAAAAGTTCAAACGACTTAGAGAATACAAGAATTCGAAGAATGAAGAATGAACCATTGAAATGTTGAACCTTGAATCGAAATGGTTTAATGGTTCAAAGGTTTAAAGGTTTAACGAGTTCAATAAGTTTGATGGACTTAGAAAAGGATCTAGAGAGTTTGAAGCTTCAAAGGATCCAAAGAAAGAGAATGAACCATTGAACCATTGAACCTTGAACCAAAATGGTTCAAAAGGTTCAAAGGTTCAAAGGGTTCAAAGAGTTCAAAGTTCAAATGGAAGCTTCAAGTGAATGGATGAAGTGGAAGATTCCAGAAAGAAGTTCAAAGAAATGGTTCGACCGAAGAAGAAAAAGAAAGCAAATGTGGCCCTTCACAAAACATTGAACCTCTGAACCAAAAGAGTTGAAGGTTCAAGGTTCAAAGAGGTTCAAGGTGACCAATGACATCCCCATAGACATCAATTTTAGGGTAATGGAATAACCATTGGTTTTTAAAAGACCTGAGAATAAGCTCAGTGACCAGCCTAGAAAGGAGCTGAAAGAGTGGCAAATAGTGAGAAGATAGTCCCGAGAGCTCAGATCGACAAGGAAAGATAAAACATGGCAAGGAAAGAGAGAACAACTATAGAAAATATAGAAATGTCTATAGGAGAGTTATTTCTAGTAGGTGGAACAGTCCACCAGGTGGACATCAAAGAACATAAGAATTCAAAGGTGTGGCCTATTTTTCTGCATTAAGTAAATGTGAATGGACAACCATGTAAGCATCATAAAGAAGACCAGACAACCCATGCTGAGGAGGAGACATTTGAGATGATTCAAAATGCCAAAGTCAAGGTCGATGACCTGTTCTAGCATGGCACTTTCATAGATATTTAATGCATTCAATTCAACATGGGCCGTTTTCATGAAAATAAGTGCCCAAGTCTTTTTTATGATGCTATATATTGTAATCTCTCATTTTGTATAAATGAGATCTCTCTGTTATTAGAAGTGAAGCTCTACCCAAATTGAAAGGCATTCTTGAGACTTTGAGCTCAGACTGTTAATCATATTTTGTTAAATGAATGAGAAAGCAAATGACCTTTCAAACTTTGTGTTGGAATAAGCTTATGTCATCTAAGAAATTATTCTTATGTCTGTTTCCTAAATACAGTCTCATCCATTTAATCAAACAAGTAGAACAAGTGGAAGTAAGCTAGAAGATGTCCTGGAGCCGACTGTGGGAGACTTTGTGCTACCATAATTGTCTTCACTCTATGTTTTGTGTAAAGGATACTAGAGAGACTTTGAGCTCTCTTTATCCTTCGTAATCCTTTACTCTGTTGTAGTTTTAAGTGTAGACTTTGAGATGCGCTTAATCTTGCTGTGTTCCTTTGTCTTAATCAGTGGAAGAGACAATGAAAGACTTTGTGCTTTCATGGGTTTCTTGTGATTTCTATTATTACCCAGGAAGAATCTTATTATTGGCTGAATATCACTTATGAAAGAAGAGAAGTGCCTTCAGTAATTACACCAAAATTATTCTCTAGATGGATGGTATGATTTCACCCCTGAGTGTATTTTCAGCTTATATATATATATATATACACACACACACACACACACACTATAAATTATAGGGAACCTCCCCTTGTTGAGAGGAGAGATTTATCTCATTTTGGCTATGGTCACCACACCCATTTTGTTGTATAAATCTCCTTATGCTGTGGTTGATGCACTTATTTTTCCGTCAGTCAGTTGGTGACAAAATATTCACCCAACAATTTATGGTGACTTCGTTGGGGAACAACGTGAAGTAGGAAAGAACAAGATAGCTTCATGCTAATAGTTTTTGGTGACTCCATTGGGGAATGACATAAAGTAGGAAAGAACAAGACAGATTCATGCCAATAGTTTATGGTGACTCCGCTGGGAAATGACATAAAATAGGAAAGAACAAGACAACTTCACGCCAACAATTTTTGGTGACTCTGCTAGGGAAGAATGCACAGTTTGAAGCCTCAAGCTTCAAATTGAAATAGTTTCAGTTCTTTTCCATATCCATTTTACACTCTGGTAGATCCACAATACATACGAAGCTAGAGAGCTCAAGGTATTATTGACCCTGTATTTGAGTTGGTGTAGCCAAATAATTTTGATCTTTTCCCTCCACAAACTCACCTTCAGTGAACCAAGAGTTTTCCTCTTACAAACATCAAGTCCCCAATACCAGGAAAAGTTGCTCTTTCCTCTACTAGCAAAGCTTTATCCATACATATCCCATAGAGATTTATTATCCCTCCTTTCAACAGCCATATCATGGTAGTCCAAGGCCCATGGGGTAATATTTTTAGTCCTTTGAATCTAACCCCACCTCTACATGAGCTACCCCATAGCTCAAGGAAAAATTTTCCCAAGTTCTATGGTGATGGGAAGGTTCATTCTGATGAACATATATCAGCCTTTTGCATAGCCTATGGTGTGATAGGCATTGAATATGAAGATATTATAGTCAGACTATTTATAGAAACATTATAAGGTGCTGCTATAGATTGATTTTATCATTTACAAGCATAAATAGTGACTGACTAGAACACTTTCAAGGCCAAATTTGAGGCCAGGTTCAAACCTGCAGAAGATACACATGCCTTGTTAGCTCATCTTACACAAATGAAGAAGGAGCCTCATGAACCCATGAGAGACTTCATTGCTGAATTTGACAAGCTAAGGAATAGGATTCCCATAATTTCTTAACCGACACCTGAGAATCTCAAATGCTTCTTAATCAATTCTTAGCTTCATGAAGTGAGTTTCCTATTGAGGCAGGCTAGCCACATAGATCTTGATGTAGCTCAAATTTTGGCCATTGAGGTTGAAGATGACCTTATCTTGATAGGAAAGATAAGAAGAGATCCTAATAGAGGTAAATCTTCTTCATCTTATAAATATTCTTCTACAGGCACCACTGATCCTATGGTGCAAAATCTAGCAAATGAATTGCTAGCTTTGAAAAAGTAAATGGCACAAGGGATGTCTGATCCTCCTTCTTATCAGGATATACCAAGGAGGATGTTTCCCAACCAGTCGTATCAGGGGAATGCTGTCAGAAATTAAGGGCAACCAAATCGCCTTCCTCCCCCTCCAAGGAAGCTTACCATTGAAGCAACACCAACTATTAGCAGTTGGTTATCTTGAAATTGAATCTAATTTTTATTTCCAACCTGAGTTAAACCAAGAAGATGACACTGATCTCTTTGTAGAAGGCTAAGAAGAATTAGCTGGCGACTCTAACATTAATTTCTTGAATTACCAAGATGAACCCAAAAGTAAAGGTGAAGCGCTTGATGGATCATACACTGTATTTACTAGGTCCCATAACTAGTCAGCTCAACAAGTAGATAAAGGAAAAATAGAGGAATAATCTCGACCAATAATTTCAATTACTAAATGAGGGGCTTCTTTGCCTTTCCAATCAAAGGACTCAGTGAGCAACAAAAAAGTACCTCAAATATTTCTTCACCTTTTGTTTTAAATTCATAGACCAGTCCCGCACCTAATAAAACCTAGATTAATGGACTACCTTCCTCTATTTCAAATTCATTTCAGTCATTTGATATAACTGACCATGTTAAAAAGACCAAAATTCAAATGTCTGAGTTTGAATTCTTGCAATCCAACCCTGAGTAGTTGGATAGGTTAGTTCAATGCGTCAAGAATAAGACCATCCCTATAGGACAAGAAATCTTGGAATTAACCCCTATTCCCCCAAAGAACACACCTACCTAAAATAATCTTGTGATTACTCCTCCAACTACCCCTAATAAGATATAACCGTTTTATGTTTCCCTGTTGATAAACGGTCATCGACTGAATAATTGCATTATAGACTCAGGAGCTTCTGACAATGTCATGCTTGTTAAGGTGGTAGAATCTCTTGGTCTCACACTGACTAAGACCTTTGGGATATGTTTCTCCATGGAAAAAAAACAAGTGCCACTTCTAAGACAAATCAAGGATGCCCAATTTGCATTTGCAGCGTTCCCCGATAAGAGAATCAAAATGATAGTCCTAGTGGCTGATGTTTTAGACTCCTATGACATTCTACTTGGGTGAAATATTTGTAAGGACATTGGTGGAGAATTGAGCATGAACTTGTTTGAGGCAAGGATTCTTGTCAAGGGCATCATGCAAAGGTTGCTTCTTGAGAAGGAATCAAAGTACATTGTCACCCAAATGTCAGCCCTTCAAGCTCAAATTTTGTTTGAGTCTTTGGGCTTGGGTACTTACTTTTTGACTACTGAAGACGTTTCTATTTTAGAAGATGAAAGTTCCATAGGTGACAATTCAAAAAAATTAGATAAGATATCAGAAGAATTAGTAGGGTGCAGTACACATGAAAAAGGATCTTCCCTTCCTGATGAAGAAAAATCTGAAAGAAGATCAAATTCTAATGATGTTTGGATTCTAGAATTCAATGGAAGCAATTCTTATACTAGTTCTGGAGCTAGAGTTGTTTTGATATCTCCTCAAGGAGATATTTTTCCATATGTATATAAGTTGCAGTTCAGCAACACTAACAACACTACTAAATATGAATCGCTCCTGCTCAGTTTAAAAGTTGCTCAAGATAAAGGTGTTAAGCTCCTTCATGCCAAAGGAGATGCTGAGCTAGTGGTTTGTCAGGTGAGGAACCTATATCAAATCAAGAATGAGAGATTATGACATTATTTCAATCTAGTGTGGGACTGTATTGAAATCTTTGATGATTTTATTATTTCTACCATGCCCAAAGAATTTAATAGTCGAGTAGATTCATTAGCTGTCTCTGCAACTCTCTTGGTCCCTCACCAAGATTTCAAAGAAGACAAGTACACTATCGAGTTGGTCTTTTGACCAAGTGTACTTGATAATGTCAACCATTAGTAGGTGTTTGATGTTGACAATCAAATCATGTGCTTCACTAGACTTGAAGAGGAATGAACTATGGTAGTAGACCACACTGCTATGCATCAACGTCAAGCAAAGAAACTTTTTGGCAAGAGTGCAAAGATTCATGGTAGAGATCGAGTCTTGTTAAGGGGCAAGAAGAGGAAACCAAAAGGAAGGCACAAAAAATTGGATTCTTGGTGGAGAAGTCCATTTGCCAATCACCGATTTTGGGGTGAAAATAGTCTCTTGCTAATTTTCAAGATGAGACGCCATTTTCTCTACCTCATAGTGGGCAACATCTGAAGCACTTCAATCTTTGAAGTATTAGATAAGTCCAATTGTACATATGTATAATTTTTTTATAGTCTTCCTTTTATTTTGTGTTGTTCATTTGTTTTTGGCACCTTTCTTTTTGGGTAGCATGACTTTGTAGCCCAATGGCATAGATGAAGGCATTGAGATTCTGGATTCTACTCCCTTCGATTGTTTTAAAATTTTAAATTGATGGAAGTTCTCCAACTGGAGCCAGTTATTGTTTCCAAAATCTGTCACTTATTTTTGTGGACAACATATCGACCATTTTAGTCCTACAGACCAAAACTCTCTCTTTTCTTTCTCAAAAATATTCTGAGCAATTAAGTTTTTCAAATATTCAAGCCTTTTCAGCTAAGGAAGTCACAGGTTCAACATGCAAGCTTTTTTCAAAGGAAGTTCAAAACACTTAAGGCTATTGCTTAGTGTTTTGAGGATAGTTCAATGCAAAGGTTTGATCAAAATACTTAATAGTGGGCTTCAAATAATTAGAATGAACCACTTTGAACCATTGAACCATTGAACCCCACCTCTATAAGGTTAAAAATTTCAATAGGTTCAAAGGTTCAACAACTTCAGCAGACTTAAAGAAAAGAAGGATTCGAAGAGTTAAGATTGAACTGTTGAACCGTTGAACCTTGAACTTTGAAAGGTTCAAAGGTTCAACGAGTTCAACAAGTTCAAAAGACTTAGAGAATAAAAGAATTCGAAGAATGAAAAATGAACTGTTGAACCATTGAACCTTGAACCGAAATGGTTCAATGGTTCAAAGGTTCAATGAGTTCAATAAGTTTGATGGACTTAGAAAATAAAAGGATCCAGAGAGTTTGAAGCTTCAAAGGATCCAAAGAAAGAGAATGAACCATTGAACCATTGAACCTTGAACCGAAATGGTTCAAAAGGTTCAAAGGGTTCAAAGAGTTCAAAGTTTGAATGGAAGCTTTGAGTGAATGGATGAAGCAGAAGATTCCAGAAATAAGTTCAAATAAATGGTTCAATCGAAGAAGAAAAAGAAAGCGAACGTGGCCCTTCACAAAACATTGAACCTTTGAACCATTGAACCATTGAACCAAAAGAGTTCATGGTTCAAGGTTCAAAGAGGTTCAAGGTGACTAATGACGTCCCCACAGATGTCAATTTTAGGGTAATGGAATAACCATTAGTTTTCAAAAGACCTGAGAATAAGCTCAGCAACCAGCCCAGAAATGAGCCGAAAGAGTAGCAGAAAGTGAGAAGATAGCCCTGAGAGCTTAGATCACCAAGGAAAGACAAAACATGGCAAGGAAAGAAAGAACAACTACAGTAAATCTAGAAATATTTGTAGGAGAGTTATTTCTAGTAGGTGGAATAGTCTACTAGGTGAACATTAGAGAACATAAGCATTCAAAGGTGCGGCCTATTTTTATGAATTAAGTAAAGGCGAATGGACAACTGTGTAAGTGTCATAAAGAAGACTAGACCACCCACACTTAGGAGGAGACATTTGAGATGATTCAGAATGCTAAAGTCAAGGCTGATGACCTATTCCATCATGGCCCTTTCATAGATATTCAATGCATTCAATTTAGTATGGGCCGTTTTCATGAAAACAAGTGCCCAAGTCTTTCTTGTGATGCTATATATTGTAATCTCTCATTTTGTATAAATGAGATCTCTCTGTTATCAGAAGCGAAGCTCTACCCAAATTGAAAGACATTCTTGAGACTTTGAGCTCAGAATGTTAATCATATTTTGTTAAATGAATGAGAAAGCAAGTAACCTTCAAAACTTTGTGTTGGAATAAGCTTGTGTCATCTAGGAAATTGTTCTTATGTCTATTTCCTAAATATAGTCTCGTCCATTTAATCAAACAAGTAGAACAAGTGGAAGTAAGTTGGAAGATGTCTTGAAGCTGACTGTGGGAGACTTTGTGCTACCATAATTGTCTTTAGTCTGTGTTTTGTGTAAAGGATATTAGAGAGACTTTGAGCTCTCTTTATCCTTCGTAATCTTTTACTCTATTGTAGTTTTAAGTGCAAAATTTGAGTTGTGCTTAATCCTGTTGTGTTCCTTTGTCCTAATTAGTGGGAGAGACAAAGAAAGACTTTTTGCTTTCATGGGTTTCTTGTGGTTTCTGTTATTACCTAGGAAGAATCCTGCTGTTGGCTGAATATCACTTCTAAAAGAAGAGAAGTGCCTTCAGTATTTACACCAGAATTCTCCTTTGTTCTGTGAACATCATCTTTGAAAAAAGAGAGATGGATGGTATGATTTCACTCTTGAGTGTATTTTCAGCTTACATATATATATATATATATATATATAGGGAACCTCCCCTTGCTGAGAGGAGAGATTTATCTCATTTTGGATGTGGTCACCACACCCGTTTTGCTGTATAAATCTCCTTATGTTGTGGTTGATGCACCTATTTTTTCGTCAGTCAACTGGTGACAAAATATTCACCCAACAATGTCAACATCAATTATGGTATCTAGTTGGAATTATATTAATGAATTCTCAACCATAGGATCCTCACACTAAAATTCATTCCAACTCTTCAATTAAGAATACTAAAATATTTAGCCAAAAGAGTAATGTCTTATGGAATGACAATCCAACTATTAAGCTAATTCAAATATCGTAACTTAGGCCAGATATGGTTTATATCAACAATTTTCTAATTGACGTAAACACATTGCTTGCACATGGCCAATCATGCAATCTAAATAATAATGCACCAAAATACTAGCACGTTGGGCATTGGAGCATCAACCCACAACTCTAGTTAATAAGCATTATTATGGTTGATTTCATTTAATCTCAAGATGATAATAACCCATTTATTAAATTTCTAATTAACTAAGGTTTCATGCTTGCACTACCCATAAGATAATTTCATAACTAATTGTGATAGTTGAATTCACATCCTTAAAAGATAATAATTGATTCGTTGATTTACCAGTTTGCCAACACTTGACATAAATGCTAAAAAAATGGAATACATTTATAATATTCGTCTTTATTAGCAAGAGTAGTATTATAAGTACAAGGGAATCCATTTAGATGGTTTCACAAGTTAATGTGAGAATAGAAGCTACTAAAAATAACATCATGGGAAAAGTTTCCATAAGACCATAATATAGTCCATTTACAATATGAATTTCCAACACTTAATAGTATGATAAGGCCTTAATAACAACATGTACACATGTAAGCATATAATGAATCCATACACTTAATTGATTAATTAGTAAGTGTTCACAATATTAAGGTTGCCAATACGTGCCCCACAAATAGCGAAAAAAAAAATGAAAAGTAAAATATTCTCACATGCATAATTTATTAACTATGGTTAAATGCGTAAAATAACACATAGGCACAATTATTCCAACCTTGGCTATTATAACCATATGTACCAAACCACCAGGATATCACTCCTCAAGTAAGGAAAACTCCAAAGAACTAAAGCATGACCATGCTCAAAAGAGGAACTTACTCAAATGTACAACTGTAATGTTACATGATAATCTTTAATATAAGGATGTTGATTATAATTACCAAAAAGAATACTACAACATACTACATGTAGTTGTAACATCAAACCACATCACCGAGTTTAATATTACATGAATAGAATTGATACAATCACTGAAACAACCCTCAAGGGTTGATAGTTTTAACATATGAATATAACTACAATGATCGAATGCATAAGCACAAAGAACCCATTGTACTACCGATAAGTACAAATTTTTGAATCAGGCATTCAATAAAATATATACCAACAATAATTATTTAACAATACAGTAAGTTCAACCATCAACTTAATCACCCCCACATCCTCCATGGTTAATAAGGATATACACAGCCTTCAACAGGTAACTCGTTAAACAGGGAACCAAATAAATAAGGGAAGAACCAATTGAATAAAAACCCCTACACTAAAAAAGTGGAAATATATGTGTTAGGTTAAGCTAGCAATGTGTTCCTCCTTGAAAGCAATATTCTAATAATCAAATTCTATTTCAATAAAACAAGTTCCACAAGGGAAACAACCAAGCTAATTAAATTTCACACAAAATAAGTAAGCAAGCCAAATTTACTGACTACTATAATTAATATTTTTATTAAAAAAATAATCAAAATTGAACCATCAAATGAACTTTCAAATAAACAAGATAATATGTAACCATGTAATTCCTGTGAGACAATATCAGTCATGATCATAACATGTGGCAATGTAATCTACAACAACAAAGAGTAGTCAACTCTTATCCATTCATAAGTTTATTGATACATCAATAAATTCATTTTCTCAATGACTGTTACCACCCAAATAAAAATTACATAATAGAATACATATGGCAGCTCAAATACCTCCTTCATAAATATGAAGTTTTCAATAATTCCAACCATCATTAAGGAAAAGAAAAGCCAAAAATGAAATATGCATAAGCAAGGCTAATATCAATAGCCTACTTATCCTTGAAATGTTAAATTTTTACAATAATTTTTACCAAAAAAAAATGAATCTAAGCATTATTAGTGAGAACACAACAACAATTTCAACATTTACTTAATAAATCAATGATGTCTTATTTTGCAAAAGTGCAACTAAATGGTGATATACTAGTTTTCCTCCTTTCTTTTTTGCATACTACATCACACAATCAAGATGACCTCAAGATCAACAAGCACCAATTCAATAAATAGGCATTATGTATTAAACCACATAAGCATGTATGAATGCATAAAAGCTTATTTAACTCGAGATATACATTGCTAGAATTAAACTTCCATAGTTTGTCAACCAATGCCAAATCTTGTCATACAAGAATAAATATAGTTTAACAAGTATGTCTAAAATTTACAATTTTTACTACAAGTGGTATCTTAGACCAACATGATTACCATATCAATAGAAGGTGTTATGCAATAATTCCCACTTTGATAAAAGATGCAACCTATGTTTAGACATTTATGTAAGGTGGCTCAAGTATAAGGTATTATTTTTACAGAAGGAGATTATCAAAGTTGAGATGCCCATCATAGTGGTTTAACTAATAGAGGGATTTTTAAATATTAGGGGAAAACCCACCCCATATTCAACAAAATGAGAACATACTATTTTTATTTTTTTTATAATATGACATGAAGCAAGGGAACAAAGACCGTAAATCTAATTCCACCAAATTAATTATAGAACCCTCTATTAAAATTTAACATATTTAAATTGACAACCATTAATTAGAAAAACACCAGACATTACCTAGGGTCATACCCTATCTTTCTTGAAGCAAATTAACCAATATTTTTCACACAAAAGTTTTAGATTTACTCTTGGCCATAGCATATACTCAGGTAAGGATGACTGCGATCCTCATAAATGGATATACCCAATAAGGTTTTCAAATAACATGTAATTTATTAATACATAATTTAAAAATCAAAATTTACATTTAAAAGGGGAAGATAAACATATGCAACAAACCAAAAAAATAGGGTTTTATAAATTGAAAATATTAACATAAAATTTGAAAAGCAAAATATAACTTGAAAAGAGGAATTCACATGCTATAAAAAATAAGCATACAGGGTTTTAAATTCTTCCTTTCACCCATGGTGGTGCCACATAAACAATAATTCCATTCCTTCTTTCTTGGCATCGATCTGCTCTTTTTTCCCCAACTCACCCCGATCATGGAAGCTCAAAACATAGTCTGAAATCTCTCATTTTCCTCTAAAATCCCCTCATAAGGTGGTAGCTAAGATACATGCCTGAAACTTCCTTATTCTCCATGATCTTCACACCCAACTCTTCCTTCCTCCATTTCTCCATGGCAGCAACCTACCTCTCATCTCTATTCTTTCCTTCAAACACCAATGCCATCTATCCCATAGGGTTAACGGTTCAAAAGAAATAAAAAAATAAAATTATATCCTAGACACATAACCCTAGCGCCACTCTACATGCCAAGTTTAATTTATTAATCAAGTTTGCAGCTTAAAAGGCTATGCCCAGCATTCAACTTGCATTAAAAGGAAGCATAGTTCTCTTTATTCATTTACTATCTCTCTCTAAACCCAAGTATGGTGAACCCCAATAAGTATTATGGTCTAGGGGGAATACAACGTCTCAATAGCTTTTAATTATTTTTTCCACATAGGCATTCGACACATACCATACACCCTTATACTAAAGATAAATACCAAATAAGATCTTTATTAATACTTCCACATAATATGGCCTTCCAAAGAGCCAAACGTTATGACTTGATGCTATCACAATGTCTTAAATGATTTAATTACCTTTAATATGTTCATACCAAGATGCCATAGGTATATGGACACATAAAAAGTCTTAAATAATTAAATTTACTTTATTTATTTTTACTTTAATGGATGATTTAAGTCCAATACACCATAAGATAACAAACATAATAAAGGGGTCCTTTCAATACATAAGCAATGTGTCAAGCTTAAAAAAAAACCATACGTCCTTCAAAAAACCATTTTGCAAAGCAGGACTTAAAAAATTTAAAATTTACTAATTAAAACTCCACAATTATATTTTATATACATATATGTGTATAAGTATTAATGCCAACGCATAGAATTTTAAACAATACAATTCCCTTTCTAATTGCCTATGCCAATGCTGACATAGGCATAAACTCAAATGCTTTTGGGACAAGATGAAGTAGGCCCCTCATACACACACACACACACACACACACACACACACACACACACACACACACACACACACACACACACACACACACACACACACACACACATACACACATTTAAAAATATGAATGCAAATCATTAGATTCAAATTAGAATGATTGGTCTAGTTTTGACTGCGATCCGAATAAACATACCACTGGTCCCTATTTCATCGATTGTGTAATGGAGCCAACAGATGGGTTGTGAAAATACATTTTAGGACTATAAACTAAGTAAACATGCACCTCAAGAAAATTTCTTCAAATTTTTATATGTATATAAATTTGATGATAATTTTGTATGCTAGATTTATCATATGAGCCATAAAATGAATGGAAATCATATACAAGTAGTGAGATGTTTTAATTCTTATACAAAAACTATTTTGATGACTTTTCATTACAAATTATCCATCTACAGCAACACATACTAGATTTATTGGAATTGCATAATCATTCATGCGACTAATCTCCTTCAAGTTTCTTATTATCAATTCATAAAGGTTTTTAACATTACAATTTTTTGACATCTTGTGAAGAACGATTAAATGAGGTTATCTTACATGAATATTGTCAATAACATAAATATGCCTACAAGCCTAATAAGTATTATCTGCTGATGTAACAACACCATTAGTCAATGAATGTATTGTGCACACTCAATTTTATCTTTCAAATATTTCTTTCTCTACCATAGCTAGGCATTTCACCTAATCCTAACCACTAATTTCAGACCAATGAGAATGAGGAAAGTGGGGGACACCAATAAAAGTGAGCATGGTCTTATATTTAAAAAAAATTATTATAGGATAACTTCTTTCAGAGTGTGAAAATAAATAGTTAGCTCAATTGTTTTACCTAAATGGTTATTTTGAATTATGATCTTTTCAAATTGAGATATAATTATACCTCTATTTTAAAAAACTATTCTTTGAGTTATCACATGATTATCATATGATTTTACATTCATAATATGAAAATATTCACCTACAATTTACTATTTGAAAACATGCCTCATAACTCCATTTTTCAGTTTTTTTTCTAATATATTTCATATATGCTTCTCAATAGTATTTAATTTCACTTGCATTATCTTTCCCTACAAAGTTTACAACTATAAATTGTGCATTTGCATTCTTTCAGAGATTCATCTATATTTTTATTTTTAGTAGGTTCAATAAATGGAAACTTAGCCACCCACTCTAATATGAAATTCCTTCCCAAATCTCATTTTCTTTTCTTTCTCTTTATGAAAGATTTCAGTGTCCCTATAATATTTTTGGTGATGCAATTTATTTGACTACTAGAATTTCCATTTCCAACATTAAATATATTAGATGATAGTATAATAGAATTATAGTTGAATTCCAATCCTTTTAGTGATGCATATTTGAGCTCATTTAATGGGATGTCTTCAGGTAGAGGCATTTGATTGTTATCATCACTAAAACTATCAATTATTATATTATCATTTGACCCATTATGAATTTCACTTTGAATGTTATCATTATACCCTGACAATGGTGGAGACAAGTAAAGTACCATAGATGGTTTATCAAAATAATATGCAATTTTTTTGTATTTTTGAAAGTGTTGCACTTGTTTCCTTTCTTGAGGTTGCCTAGTTACCTGCCATTTTCTTTTTAGCATTTTTTTTTGTATTACTATTATAGCTAAATTATTTGTTACTAATATAACTAAATTATTATAGTAGTATAACAAACTTGTAAAACCTTCACATCCTTTTTTAAGTAACACAAGCTTAGATATGTCTCACAAAGTTACATAAGTATCACAAGCTTAGAAAAATATCGCTGGCTTAGAAAAATATCATGGTCTTACAGAAGCATTACATGTTGAGAAATGTATTGGAGGCTCACAAAATCACCACGAGCTAAAAACCATTGCATGCTCATAAAAGCATCATTGGCCCATAAAAATATCATGAGCTTAAAAAGATATCACATGATTAGAAAAATAACATATGATTATAAAATCATCACATTGATGTAAATACATTGCAATGATGTAAACACATCACAGACTTATAAAAACACCACAAGCTTACATAAACATCACAATATAATAATTCATTGCAGAGATGATAAAACATCATAGCTTAGAGAATCATCTCTATCTAATAAAATTTGATAAATGTATAAAATTTTAAAAATAATCACAAACATACTTTATATTGGATAAATAGATTTCCCTGTAGGCTATAACTACAATGCTGAAAATGTTTTGAATTGAATCTCAAAATTTCATAGTTTGCATCCACTAGTGTTTGATTTGTTTGGATCCTTTATACTCTTCCAATCATTGAAAAATATGTAGTTGAATATTTCTAGGAAGAAATATAACATTTGATTTCAAATATATATATAATTTATGAATTTAAT
This sequence comes from Torreya grandis, assembly GCA_037957365.1. Classification (NCBI taxonomy): domain Eukaryota; kingdom Viridiplantae; phylum Streptophyta; class Pinopsida; order Cupressales; family Taxaceae; genus Torreya; species Torreya grandis. Next base: position 1,519,645 of record JARHVA010001706.1, on the reverse strand, counting down.
TTTATTAAAAAAATTTCCAATAAATTTTTAATGACTGTAATTCCAAGGCCTATAAAATGTGTGATAATCTAAATATTTTTTAAAATACAGGACTATCAATTTATTGGTGATCAAAAAATAAAAGCCTATAAAAATAAAAATCATTTGACTATTCAAACATAAAATAATAATATATAATTTTTTTTGGAAATCTTCTTTACCCACATAGCTAATACTAAGTTATGAAGTTCCAATATTTACCTAACCACAAATATTTGTTGCTAAAATTTTCCTAAATGTCATTTATTTCAAAATACAAGAAGCTGAAATATGAATATTGAGAAGATTTGAATAATTTCCTCTTACCACAAATTTCACACTTTGTTTTAACATCCATAACATTCTCATGATCACAATGCAAATGTGGTCACATCATTGACCGAGAGGTGAAAATGTGATAAAAGGGAGATTAAATGCACAAAGCATGAGGGAGATAAAATGCACAAAGCATAATGTTTATAATTAATTATGAGTTACAAATCAAATTTAATTTTATTTATATATGTCACTCGAGACTATTTGAGGCAGTAGATAATTAAAAAGAAAAAAAATAGTTGCCCTCAAATGATTTGAGTTTCCTTCAAATAGACGTAGATCTAATACGATACCTAAATGAATAATAAACCAAAAGAAAGAGTTTGCTGAGAACAATTTATTCTTAGGACATAAAATTTTCTCTCACTAGTTACGACTGAACTCTGGGAATATTATCTATTGATTATTTTTGAGATTTTTTTTTAATTTTAAATTTAAGGTTTTTCACAAACTTAGGCAATGTTAGTAATCGAAATCATATCATTCTTCCACATATGGAGAATATTGGCCAGCATATTTCTATCGATTTCAAATAATATAATAATCTTATAAGATTTTATTTTTTAAAAAATGATCTTTATCATTTTGAATTATTTTTATTTAATAAATGTAATGCAAATTTTTAATGTTCAATATCATTTTAAATTATTTTTACTTAATAAATCTAATTCATGGTATGAAAAATAGGAGTCATGATGAAGTGATTAATATAGGAGGGATGTGGTCTAGGGGTGTTGACTATCATATTCTAAACTCGTTAGTCTCCTCTATTTCAGAGAATGCTAAGAAATGACAATGAATATCGCTGATGAAATAAAGTTGTCAAGATGATGCCAGACCGTCATTGCATGTCATACAGACATATATGATCCAAAAAGTTTGTACATTTATTACAAGTACTTAGAAAGTTAATAGTGAGCAAATGTTTTTATGGTGATGTTGTCTATAGTGCTAGAAATGTACCCTAAAGATTTGGAGTCTTGAAGTGTTTTCTACGTCAAAATATAAATCTTAAAAGTTGCACTTGTAGACTATGATGGGTCAGAGACCATCAAGATAAACTACATTGAAGTCTAAGGTCATCTAGTCAGTGGATCTAACGATGTGTAATAATTCACAGATATTGATCCAATGATGGGCATTGAAATCAATATGTCAAATAATGAATGCACTAATGACATGTGTTACATTCACAGAGCTTGGATAAAAGATCAATGGAGAGAGTATGATCATGTAGTCAGAAAATCAATGATGTGCTTTAAAGTCAATGAGTCAAATGCATAGAAGGCACACGGGGATGCCAAGTGGCACAATCACGGGAGCTTGGAGCTTAGATCAACAATGAGCATTGTTAGATAAAGATCAGGGTAACCTGTAGAGATCAATGGAGCATGTTTGTACATAATTTATAGGAAGAATGAGATGAGGTTAAGGTGCTTGATGTTTAATGTCTGAATAGTGACTGTTGGAATTCAAATATTCAAATTTGTAAGGGATAATTAGTGCTTAGTATTTGAGCTATATATTTTGATCCAGGATGAATTTATTGATACAATAAAAATAAGAGTTGTATAGGAATTCAAGATACATCCAATGAATCTAGTTATAAGGTCTAAATATTTGTACAGTCAAAATTATTAAGCTCTAAATTTTATTGTGTGCTTGACCATGTTCTGTAAGTGATCAAGGAGGATATTTTGAGCTTTTTTGATGGTATTTGGATGTTTCAAGGGGACTTATCTATTGGAGAGTTTTTTATACTCCATGAAGATCATCTATATAGATTTTGTAGGTTTGACCAATCCATTTTAGTATGAACAGATACTTAGAAGTTGACTATTTGTTTGTTCATGGTGTTCTTGTGTACAAGGCTAATGTTTGAGTGGATTGAGTGTGCATAGAGGTGTGTAATATTGATTTTAATCATTGAGGATATTTAAGAGGTTATGTGAAGTGGACCTGTGCATTTAGAAGTGGTCTTGTGTTTCTAATTTGATCGTTGAAGTGCTAAAGGGATGAGTAGGTCTCCATGAGACCTATAAGGGCAACTAAGGCCTAATTGAAAGGTGTAGCTTTTTAAGTGTGACCCATGGATGCTATGGCTAACCTATGTGGATGGTATTGAGCTATGTTAGATGTCTTAAGGGATCAGTCATGTATTATGGCTGACCTAGAAGATAATAATCATGAAGGCTTTATAAAAGGTGATGGTTTTATGCATTGGAAGAAGAGGTGTGTGTAAGAGTTGAAGAGCGAAGGAAAGAAGAAAGGGTATGTGTCCAATGGATGGGTTAGAGAGAAAAATAGGTTGATGATTGTGTGTATGACCTATAGGTCATATTTTTGATGTCAAAATAGTGCTCTTGTAGAGTTGAATATTGAGGATGAGCAAAGAGGTATAGAGTTATGCAAAAGGATGTTTTAGATGCCTTGCATGTGAGCAAAGGATAAATTTTGTGTGTGTGTGTGTGTGTGTGTGTGTGTGTGTGTGTGTGTGTGTGTGTGTGTGTGTGTGTGTGTGTGTGTGTGTGTGAGCTTCATGGTAGATTTAAGAGACAAATCAGAGTGTGGTCTATGTGTATGACCATTTGGTCATATTATTGAGGATGTGATAGAGTTGTTGCTAAGAAGTGTAGAGTGATTCAAAAGGTGGTTTTGGATGTTTGTGAGTGTGTGAAAAAGTTAAGGGGGATATGATTTTAGGGTGTCTCCATTATATTGGTAAGTATTCATTGATCAAGGATGTTCATATCATAAGTTTTGGGAGGGTGATCAACATCTAGGTTAGAAGGACTTGACCATCCCAGGGGCAGGTGCTCTTTATGTAATAGGTGTTTCACTAAACTCTGGTTAGAAGGACGTGACCATCCTAGGGGTAGGTTCTCATTTTGAAATAAGTGTTTCACTAAATTCAAGTTAGAAAGACTTGACCAACCTATGGAAGGTGATCTTTGTGGAATAGGTGTTTCACTAAATTAAGGTTAGAAGGACTTGACCATCCTAGGGGTAGGTGCTTCTTGTGGAATGGGTATTTGACTAAAGTATCATATTTGTATACTTATTATAAGAAAATTAGTCCATGTGTTTATATGATTTATAGTGGATTATATTCCCCAAGAAGGTTTCCCACATAGATATTGTGTTGTGTGTGTAATCTTATATTATCTATTGTTCATTACTATAAACATCTTGAATGTTTCATGAATGGTTGTATTGAATGCTTAAGTGTTAAAAGGGTTTGTATATTGAATTGGATTTTTTTCCACTATTGATTCACCTTCCCTCTCAATGGTTTTGTACATCCAACAAAATTTTGCACTTTATTTTAACATCCTAGTGAACTCAAAAACTATCAAGAAAATAAAATTACTAATAGGCCAAGATATGAAACAATCTATAAAATTATTCATATTGAATGAATTGAAATAATTAAAAAACATGCATAAATAAGACTCAACTTGGAATAAGAGTTGACATGTAAAAATTTGATAAAAAACTAAAATCTGAAAAAACCCCTATTTTTAGTACTTGTTATTTATAATAAGTTTCACATGCAAGCACATGCAAATCTAAAAATATCTTGAAATAATATAAACACTAAAATTAACCTATAGAATGAATTTAAACTAAATTTAATGTCTGATCATAAAAACATACAATTTTAAAAAATATAAAAACTCTAAAAAAATCATTAATCTCTAATTTTCAACCCTCAAATGATCATGTATGGCCTCCAAAAAATATCAAAAACACCACTAAGCAAAAAGTGCTACTTAGGGTAGAAATGAACTTCTAAAGATGGTCATTTTGGCATAGTGGCCTCCTGGAGGTTGGTCTATTTTTTTTGCATCATTCTCCTCTGGTTGAAAATAACTCAGCTCTTGTGAGTTGTCCTGATTATACTGCTACCATTTTTTTGTCAATCTTCTTTAGCTCTCATTCTATAATCCAAGTGTTGTCTTCTTGCTACAGATCTTCCCACTTTACCAAACACCTATTATAATTTTGTTTCCTTGTGCTCACTGTCTCCATATCCAAAACTTGCACTATCTTTTCCTTGTTCTTCTTTGGAACCTCTGCTACCAATTTGACTTTTTCATCTTTGGGTATGTGCACGGAGTTAGGGGACAATTCCATGGATATTTTAGGTAATATAATCATGTTATTAAATAACATGATCATGTTATTTAATTAATTCAATCATGTTATTTATATTATTACATTTAATTTTTTATACTGTAAATTTATTTTAGTAAATATAATAAATTAGGGTCATTCAACATCTTATAGAGTTGGTTTCATAGTTGCACACCTTACGATGTGGAATTTTTTTTTCAAAATCTAATTAGGTCAGTACTTAAGCATTTTCAAGATATAAACTTAGGGATTTCAAGATAACTTTTGCAATTGATATCCATCTTTGGTAAACATATAGTGAATTTTGAAGTTTTTGTGCCTTCTAGATTCTTAGCATTTCTAGGAGTCTTAGGTTTGTCAAAATTGAAGTTTTCAAAACACTCACTTTTAAATTGATGAAAAGTGGTGTTATTGGGGTAGCGTAGGTCACATTGATGACTTACACAAATTTTTACATCTTGTACCTCAAACATGTGGGATAACATGACTCATTTAGGTCACGTTGATGTAAATTAGTATTATTGGGGTACCATAGGTCACATTGATGACCTACACAAATCAAACAACCACTTTGTGTTAATTTGAATTATTCATCATCCTTATCTCATCCTTGATCACTTTTTAGTCATACCTCATCACCCCTAATCACTCTTTCATCATTATTCATTATCCCTAATCACTCCCTCATTGATCTTCACTATCCCTAGTCATCTCTAATCACTCCCTCATGATCCCTAATTACTTCCTCATTGACCTTCACTATGCCTCATCATCCTTAATAACTCACTCATTGTCCCTCCTCATCCCTCATCACTCCCTAATTGACCCTCACCATACCTCATCATATTTAATCACTCCCTCATCATCCCTAATCACTCCCTCATTGGCTCTCACCATCACTCATCATCCCTAATCACTCCCTCATTATCCTTTACCATCCATAATCACCACTTCATCATCCCTAATCAATCCCTTCTCATCCCTCATCATTTATAATCATTCCCTTATTGACCCTCACCATTACTTATCATTTATAATCACTCCCTCATTACCCCTCACCATCCCTCATGATGCAGAGCCCTATTACATACTCTACTTGTCCAAGCTCTTTGCTAATATCCATGTAGCTTTCACTTTGTCTTTTCTTACTTTATCTCTATCTTTGGACTCTTTACACATTTCAAATTCACATTTTAATTTTATTCATTTCATTTATTCTCCAACATTATTTGGATGGTCTCATTAAACTCTTCTATTATCCTTACTTAATGCATTCAATCTCTCTTACTTTGAGACTATCCCCCTTACTAGTCTCTATGATTTCTAACAACTTGAATCAAATATTTTATATGGTTCCTTAGGATTTAATAGGGCTTTGAAAATTTTTCTCCACTCCTTTGAGTTCTCTCTAACTTCTTCTCAACCCTACTTAACTTTTCAACACGATCCTAATATCATACACTACTTCTTAATCTATCATAGACTCTTCTTATACAGACTCAAATCATAAAATCAACCTCATTTATGGATACCATATAATATATTTAATTTATTCACAAATTTATAGCCTTTGGTTCAACTATTTGATAACTTGTTTTGGCTCTTCTACTCTTGGATTAGGTCTTTAGGTTTCCTTCTACCCTGTCTACCACACAGTCCTCCCCCATCCATACTTATACATACTTACACAACTTAAAAACACTATATTATATTTTTTCATGTTTAACTCAAAATTTTCACCAAATTTCATGAATTATTGATAGTTACAACTCATAAAAACTCACTTTGAAATTAGAAACCCTAACACAGGGTTTGGAATGGTTTCATAGACTCGAGAAGGTTCAAAATGAGATTTCAATATCATAAAGGAATTTATAATGACTTTGAATATTTTATTAGGTCTTATTTTACCCTATGAACATTTTAAAAGTTTTATATTTCCATTTTAAAGCTACAATAGATTGAATTAACCAAATTTGAATAGACTATGTACTTAGTCATAGGTTTGTAGTAATCTGAGAAGAGTTTATTTGTTCTAATTCATTCCAAAAAGGGTTATAAATCAAAATTAATGTTTAAAATCATCTGAAAAATGTTTATACACTTTAAAAATTCAATTCCTTCCATTTATAACACTCAATTTACCAACTTCCATGAGATACCACTTTGACTATGTTAAGTTTCTTGATGACTGCAGGACTGTGTTAGTTTTATTTTTGATCATCCAAATATATGAAAGATAATTGAAATAATAGAAAACTTCATAAACATATGATAATTAACTCACCAAAATATACATTTGAATTTTCACTCCAATACATGCATACACCTTCTCACACATATGTATACTCAGAACTTTTGCTCATAGAAGATAGGGTTGTGTTGTTTAACACATAATGTTTTTAGTAGAATAATAACATACAATTTTTAAAGACTATTAAGGAATTTTTATGTAAAGTTAATAATTAATCATACATTCCAAAATCCCACCAAATAAAATATCCTCTTCCATAAGACTTTGACCTTTACTCAGATTTCAAGGCATAGCTTGTAAAAGCACATGGTATACAATTTATAATTTGAACATTAAAAATATTTGAAACTAAAATTAAAAATTATATAATAAACACAAAAAAGGTATTTTCAACTTACCACTCACACAAAGATCACAAATAACTTGTTACTAATCATGTTTCATGATCATGCACACTGTCAACTATCTTTTCACATATTCAAGAAGATGCAGGGTTTGTTTGCTTTCTTATCTATAAATAATCAAAAATTATCTTTATTCACTTGTTTGGGGTTATTTACATTCATAATTTGATCCTACCCCCTCCAACTCTCTTTAATACAACTGTAAATATAAAATAAGAAATGGACAAGACTCTTATTACCGAATAACCATCAACTAAATTCTAACTTATTTTGTATGTTGAGAGTGTCCACACCAAAGTCTAACATCTAGCCACACCAAATTCAACATTGGAATTATTGAAATAAGATTGATGTCTCTATGATAGTTCAAAAATTCAAATGAAATATTTTTTGGGAAAGTCCAATACAACTCTAATTCAAAATTGACATAAAACTAGAAACTTAGAAAGATCCATACAAACTTCTTATGACCTTGACCACCTTATAAAGACTCTAAACATGTAAACTAGATCACTAGTTATATTAGGTAGTGTTTCTCCTACATCACCTCATCATCCATAATCATTGTTTCATCATACCTCATCATCTCTAATCACTCATTCCTCATCCCTCATCTCTCCTAATCGCTCCCTCATTAATACTCACCATCATTCATCATCCCTAATCACTCCCTTATCCTCCCTAATCACTCCCTCATTTACCCTCACCATACCTCATCATCTATATTGAATCCCTCACAATATCTACTCAATTCTTCCTCATCCTTAATCACTCCATCCAATACTTTGATGGTGGTATTTTTTTGGAGTTTAACAATGTTACAAGATACAAGCAGAGAGTTGAGTGATATCATAAAATATAAGACATCGATTAAAATGATGTGGATGAAAATTTAAAACACAAATATTTAACACCTATGAAAAAATATAGGCCTATTAAAAATGACTCAATTCATAATTGAAAATCTGCCAAAAAGGAGAAGCAAGTAAAACCACCATAGCACCAAAAATGGGTAGTAAATTCATGAGGATCGCCAAGCTATGTCATTTAATAAAACAAATCAATTGCTTTTGATATGAGGACATTTTATGATCTAAATTAATATATTTAAGGCTTTCTATTTCTATGTATATTGATTGAGTAATCATACCAGAGAGTGGAGAATGATTTTCAAATGATTAGAACAAGTAGTCCAAGATTGAAAAATGGTGCTTAATTCATAACTTCAATATTCAATCCAATGAAGAGTGTCACACTATGAGCTCTCTACTTGCACATCTTAAGAAGTGGGTACAAGTTATCTATGAAGAGTGTCACACTATGAGCTCTCTACTTGCACATCTCAAGAAGTGGGTATAAGTTATCTATCACTATAAAAAGTTAAGTAGATAATAAATTATGAACCCAATGATATGGTTGGTACTAAAAATATCTCTACTTCCCCTAACAATAAATTATATGAATTAAAAATATTATTTCATTAACAAATGTAGATCAATGGTGAGACAATACACTTCATCATTTATAATGGAATTTATAAGAATTTAATTTTTCCTAAATCATATTTTCAAAAATTGAACTTTAAATTTATACATCATACATAATCATATGCTATTGTATGGTCTAGTATAGGCCTTGAGAAATGGATCACCTAGTAGTGTCACTTGGTGTATAAAATCAAAATTTTTAAAGATGCAATCCTTTGTGACATCTCACCATTATAGGTGTGTGATGTTTTACATGTGATCAACCATGTATTTACCATTGACATGTAGTCTATAAAGTAAATCCTTGAAATTTTGTGATAGATTGTTTGGATCTAAAATAACATATATCATAGTACCAAGAAGTGAAAGAACATTGTAAGTTTTAGTAAGAAGTATACTCTAAATGGTAAGAATTAAATGTTTAATGACATCCTTATGTCACCATATCATAGTGTGGTTTATCCAAAAATAGCAAATATAAAATAATTGAACCATAAACTAGATGGATACAATGATATCTTTCAATCACCTAAATAAGTTCCTGCATACTATACACTAAACAATGCTATTGATTTGATCCCTTAACTACCTCTACCTCAAACCTCTTTATACAACATATCATTTTAGAGAATGGATAGATGAAATGGTAGATCCATGAAATAATGGATAATTGACACATCATGCCTAAATCATTGCCTTGTAGAAACCCAATTATGTTTGTGCCAACGTTGCAAAACAATTAAAAAAATATTAACAAGATTAATGTGAAGAAATATTATCCTCATTTAAATATCAAGGCATTTTTCTGCCATATCCATGGTGTAGAAGTCTTATTCCAAAATTGATTGTAAGTTTTGGTATCATCATATTCATGTTAAACCTTTAGACATTTGGAATATATTCTTAAAAACAAAGGAATGATTGATTGACTAGTTGATTATGCCTTTTAGGTTAGATCATATAACAAATTCATTCATTTCAAGATGTTGAATGACATCCTTAGACCCTTTACCTATTCCATTTTATAAATCTACCTTGATGACAACTTAATATTTAGATTACATGGGATGAACATCTACAACATGTTGAACTAGTGTTTCACATTTTTAAGAAACATATTTTTGTGATAACATGGATAAATGTTCATTTTTCATGCAAGAGATAAAATATTTGGGACACATTACACACACAAGGAGTGCATGTGTGAACCTAACCAAGATTCAAGTTATACATGAATGTGAAACACTAAATAACTTTGCATCTAATTCAAATCTTCTTAGAATTAGAAAATTATACAAGATATTTGTGTTTAATTTTTATCTTTTAAACCAAACTACCAAAGATGGAACTGAATAAAGTTTCATTTAGTCAGCTGCACAATAAAGATAATTTGATGAACTAAAATTTAGTCTCTATTTTGTGTTCATACTTATGTTACTTGATTATAAATTTGGAAGATCGTCCAATTCATTCAGTGATAAAATTAACTATCACAAATGGGTATTGACAACATAAATCCTAGAAAAGAGTTAATTTCTATTATAATGGATTAAACAACATATGATTATAATCAAAGATATCTTTAGAGTATATATTTATGAAAGATTATGAGTTAGTGATTAGGGATGGTGAGGGTCAATGATGGAGTGATGAATGATGGTAAAGGATGGTGAGGGTCAATGAGGGAGTGATTAGTGATGATGAGGGATGAAGAAATATTGATTAGGTATTATGAGGGATGAGAAGTGAATGTTTAGGATGATGAAGGATGGTGATAATCAATGATGGAGTGATTAAGGATGATAAGCTCGAGTGATTAGAGATGATGAGAGATAACTAAGATAAATAAAGGAGTGATTAGGGATGAGAAGGGAGTGAATAGGGATTTTGATGTGATTAAGTATGCTGAGGGGTGAGGAAAGAGTGATTAGGGATGATAAAATATGGGGAGGGAGTGATTAGGGATGATGAGAGATAGTGAGGGTCAATGGAGGAGTGATTATGGATGATAAGAGAGTGATTAGAGATGAATAATGATAGTGACGTAGTCAATGAGGGATTGATTAAGGACAATGAATAATGATGAGAGAGTGATTAGGGGTGATGAGGCATGAGTAAGAAATGATCAAGGATGAGGGAAGTATGATGAACAAGTAAAATTAACACAAAGTGGTTTTTTGATGTGTGTAGGTCATCAATGTGACCTATTCTACCCCAATCACACCACTTTGCATCAATTTCAAAGTGAGTGATTTGCAAACTTCAATTTTGATAAACTTAAGACTCCTAGAAATGCTGAGAATCAATTCTAAAGGCATAAAAACTTGAAAAATGACTATATGTTTACCAAAAATAGATATCAATTATAAAAATTATGTCCTAAAATCCCTAGGTTTAATATTTAGACCCTAAATATGCTTAAGTACTGGACTGATTGGATTTTGAAAAACTATTTTCCACATCATAAGGCATGAAACTATGAGACTAACTCTATTAGATGCTGAGAGACCTTAATTTATTATACTTACTAAAATAAATTTAAAGTATAAGAAATTAAATGCAACAATATAAATGTAAACTAATAAATTCTCATAGAGTTGGTTTTGAAATTATAACAAAGCAATGCATACTCGTTATATAATGCGTGCACATTGTATAATACATTATATAACATGTACACATTATATAATGCATACACATTATACAACATGTATGCATTATTTTAATTTAAAATAACACATGCATTATTCAAATTTACAATAACGTGTACACATTATTTGAATTTTCAATAACATGTACACGTTATTTAAATTTGAATTAAAAACTGAGCCTTTAGGCTCAAAAATGGCTTGGATTTTTGGGCCAAAGGCTTGGGACTATGGATCTACAACTGAGATCAAGAGTTTTATGAAAAACTAAGAAATTTCAACTTCAATTATCAAATACGCTATGAATTTTAACATTAAAATTCAAAAAACTATTACCATTATGATGAGCACATTGCCATCTTTCTAAATGTATTATTTTTATAAATTTTAGGCTATTTTAAGGGTTCAAACTATATTTATTTCTAACAATACCTTTTTTTAAGCCACTACATGCCTCACCTATACATGCCTATTCATGTTTATCTAATTTGTTTTTCATTGATCCAAATGCAAAACAAATTATATGGTAACAAACAAGACCTAATTCTACACACATTAAAAAAATCATTTTTTAAGGTAGTTAGGGTGGGTCGCATGGATGGCTATCCATTTCTTTGTCAGTTTTAGGACATAATTAAAAACAATATTCATCAAAAAGACAAAAAAATTTGTAACACACTATAAAATCTAATCTAAATATTCACCAAAGGGTTTCTAAAAATATTAAATGATGCTGAAAAAATGGTGGGTTGCACGGATTGGTACAATTCAAATTTTCTTAAAAAAATAAGAGGTACTTTTCAAATTTTAGATGTTTGACTTATTTATACTTAACCATTTTTAAAATATATATATTTTTTTGGAAACTAGACTCAAAATTCTACAATTCATTTTTTTATACCATCTTCAAATTTTGAGTGTAGCTATCTCTAATTATCTACAAAAGTTCACATTTTTAAAATTTTAGAAAAATCATGTCCATGGGTAGGCCCTTTTTTGTCCCCCAAGTTGGTGCACTTACCCCTTCATCACCTTCACTATCTTCTCCATGGAATTAATATAAATCTGAAACATTAAATACTAGAGAGATATCAACATTCTATGGTAAACTCACCTCATAAGCATTGTCATTGATTTTCTTCATAATTCTATATGGTTCAATTTTTTTGTACTTCAATTTGTTGTATGTGTCTTTTAAAAATATTTCTTTCCTCAAGTAAACCATTACCAGCTCTCCTTTAAATACCTTGGATAATCTTTTAACATTTTTTGATGCTTTATATTTCTATTACTTTTATGAAACTTTCTAATTACTTTTTCTTGCAACTACTGCATATATTTTGTAAATGATTTTGCATCATCACTTATTTGATCTGCAATTGGTAATTGTATCATATCTAAAATACCTAAAGGATTTCTTACTTAAATAATTTTAAATAGTGATTTTCTTATTAATCTATTCACTGAACTGTTATATGCAAACTCAGCTTGTGGTAAAGCCAAGTCTCATTGCTTGGACTTCTCTCCCACTATACATCTCAACAAATTTTCCAAGATCCTATTCATAAATTCTATCTATCCATCTATTTTTGGGTGATATGCACTATCAAATTGTATCTTAGTATTCATATTCTTCAACAAAGTCATCTAAAAATGACTTAAAAATTTTGTATCCCTATTTGAAGTAATATTTTTTAGAATTCCATGCAATCTCACAATATCTTTGAAAATAATTATACAACTCTAGTGGCATCATTAGTTTTCTTACAAATAATGAAATGAACTATTTCTAAAAATCTATCTAAAACAACAAAAAATAAATCATTACCTCTTTATGTGCTTGGTAATTCTAACACAAAATCCATATTCAAATTTGTCCATTGTGCTCTTGGAATAGGTAATGGCATGTATAGTCCAGTATTTTGTGCATGTCCTTTAGCCACCTAACATATCCTACACCTTGAAACATATCTTGTCACATCTCTCTTCATCTTTGGTCAAAACTATTTTTTCTCCACCAAAGTTATTGTCTTCGTCTTACCAAAATGTCTAGCCAAACTGTCATTATGTAATTCTCTTGTTATATTGTCTCATAAAGACCCAAATGAAATGCATAATTGTTTTCCTTTGAAGAGATAACCTTCTTGTATAAGATACTCATCATGAATAATATCTATCCCACCTGTTAATGGATTTTTACATTGCTTAACTACCTTACCAAAATATGGATAAATATCATATAATTCTTTGATAGCTTCAAATCCAACTACTTCACTCACCATAGTAGTTAATAATGATACTCTCCTGCTCAATGCATTAGCTACTTGATTATATTTTCCTGATTTATGTTTCAATACAAAAGTATACCCCTGCAAGAAAGACACCTACTTTGCATACGTACTATTCAACTTCTTTTGTATATTCACATATTTCAAAGCCTCATGATCTATAAATAGGATAAACTCCTTTGGCACTAGGTAATTCCTCCAATGTCTTAATTCTTATACAATTGTATAAAGTTCAACATCATATGTAGAATACTTTATGCTTACTTAATTCAATTTCTCACTAAAATATGTTATTGTCTTTCTTTCTTGACTCAACATAGTACCAATTCCCATTAATGAAACATCATAATCAACCTCAAACACTTTGTTAAACTCTGGTAATGATAAAATTTATATTTATATAATCTTTTTCTTTAAAATTTTAAAGCTTTTTATGGTTGCTCTAGTCCATTCAAATTCCTTCCCTCTCATGTAGTCTATTATTAGTGTCACAATACTACTAAAATTTTTAATAAATTTTTTGTAAAAAGTTTCAAAACCATGGAAACTTCTTGCCTCTATAATGATTTTTTTAATAGGCCACTCAACAATTGCCTTTAAATTTTATTTATCCATTCGCACACCATCTACTAAAATTACAAATCTCAAAAATACCAAACTATTCTGCATAACCCTGCACCTCTTCAAATTTGCATACAACTTCTCTTTTCTTATCAAATATAGTACCATTCTAAAATGTTGTAAGTTTTCTTATTTAATATTACTAAATATCAAAATATCATCAAAATAAACAACCAAAAACATGCCAATATATTCTTGTAGCACTATATCCATTGCCATCATAAATGTACTAGGTGCATTAGATAATCCGAATGACATCACCATCCACTCATATAATTCATCTTTAGTCTTGAATACAATTTTATACTCATCTCCTTCATGAATTTGAATATGATAATAACCACTCCTTAGATTAATCTTGATAAATTATTTTGCTCCTGCAAGGACATCCATCATATCATCTAAATGAGGTATAGAAAACCTATACTTGATTGCAATTTTATTAATTGATATACTATCTACACACATTCTCCATCCTTCATCTTTATTTGGAGTTAGAAATGTTGGTGTTTCACATGGAATCAAACTCTCCCTTATCACCTTATTTCTTAGTAATTTAATAATCTATTTACTTAATTTTGCATGTTCTGTCAGACTCATCCTATAAGTTTTTTGATTGGGTAGAGCTGATTATGAAATCAAATCAATATGATGCTAAATATCTCTCTTCGGTGGTAAACCATTCGATAACTCATTAGGCATAACATATGCATATTCTTTCGACACTTTTGATACTTCTGTTGGTAATTGCACCATTTTTGTGTCTTCATTCTTTGCTACTAATAAATAACAACCTACCACATTCATATCTTGGATAAATTCTTTAGTAAAGATCATGATTTCTATCTTCTCTTCTTTAAGAGATAATTAAACTACCTTTGTACCATGTTTTCAAAAAGTGTATGTGTTCTTTGCTCCATCATGAATTACTTTCTTATCAAATTACTATGGTCTATCCAGTAACACATGGCATATATCCATTGGAATAACATCACACCATATTTCATTATTATAATTTTTTTCTATAGAAAACTTGATTAAGCACCTTTTATCTACTGTAACCTCATTCCCTTTATTAAACCATAAAAATTGATAATGATTATGATGATTTTAACATTGCAAATTTAGTTTGTCTATCATTTCTTTAGAGACCATATTTTCACAACTAACCACCACCTATACTTACCTTGCATACCTTTCCACTTGAAATACATTTTGTTCAAAAAATATTTGATCATAGACATGCATCACCACCTTCTTTATTATTCACTTGTTCTTTTCTTAAAATTATCATTACTCTTCTCATCATTAGATTCTCTCCAATATCTACTAGTGAAACTTCAATATTTTGCTCTTCTATCTCAGCCTCAACTAGATTTACTCTTGGACGATCCTCTTGTTTTCTTTCTTGATCTTGATAGTGTAAACACTCAAATGCTTTGTGACTTTCTCCACATCTATAATAAACATAAGATATTCACTAATTCATAAACCATCCTCTATCACTATTATAACCTTGTCTTCTTTGAAATTCTCTTATTTTTTATCATCTTGCCTTTATGCACCACGTGATGATTCACCTCTATTGGTATTAGACCCACCTCTAGTGATATTAAACCCACCTCATCCCCTTATTATCATCTTGCCTTTATGCACCATGTGATGATTCACCTCTATTGGTATTAGACCCATCTCTAGTGATATTAAACCTACCTCATCCCCTTATTGGAGGGGATCCACATCTTCTTGGACCAAGAGACATCCTTCTCAATTTTTGTCTATTTTGTTTGTCTTTTGCCTTCAAATCTAATTGATAAGCCTCCTCTATGCAAAATATTTTATGCATGCTTAATTCATCTTGAATAAAAAATTTCAAACTATTTACATACCCTACATCCATCTTCTCTTTTATTTCTTCATTCTCCACTCATATGGAAAGCTCATAAAACTCATATGTATACTCTTGTATATTGTGATCTTTTTTCTTCAAACTCTAAAATCTTTAGTATAGTGTTTGTACATAATCCGTAGAAAGAATATTCTCCATAAGCTTCTTCTCAATATTTTTCCATGTATTAATCTTCTCTTTATCTTTTTCTGTCTCTCTTTCTGCAAGTGATCCCACTAAATCATTACATGGCTTTTCAATTTCATGCATACAAACTTTACCTTCTTGTCTTCTCTCATAGTCTTCCACTCAATGAATTTATCCATGTTATTCATCTAATCTATCAACTCCTCTAGTTTTAAACTACCTCCATAATCTGGAACATCAACCTTGATTCCTTCATTTTTTATTTTTAAAGCCCGAACCATTATCTCTTCCATCAATGGTGGTTGATCTTGCTATTCTTTTTCTTACTAAATTTCTTCATCATGATTTGTGTCTTCCTCATCACCACTTTGTTTTCTCTGATTGGTGATAATCTAAATTAATTATTCTTGTCTCTACAACTCTTATATAGTTTGGTTCATTTGCACAATACCTCCTTGTCCTCTTGCAATTTTTTGTAAAGATTCAAACTTGCTCTGATACCAGATAATAAACCTAAAAACTATCAAGATAATAAAATAACCAATAGACCAAGATTTGAAACAATCTTTGAATTGTTTCATATTGAATGAATTAAAATAATTACAAACCATGCATAAATAAGCCTCAACTCAAAATCAGTGTTGACATGCAAAAATTCAAAAAAAATTAAAATATAAAAAACTCTATTTTTAGTAGTTATTATTTATAGTAAGTTTTGCATGCAAGCACACGTAGCTCTAAATTTTTTTCAAAATAATTTAAATACTAAAATTAACTTATTAGATGAATTTTAACTGAAGTTAACATCTGGTCATAAAAATATATAATTTTAAAAAATATAAAAATCTTAAAAAAATATTAAACTCTAATTTCAGATCCTTAGATGATCACTTATAACATCTAAAAAATATCAAAAACACCACTAAGTGGAAATCATTGCTTAGAATAATAAGAACTTCTCGAGATGGTAATTTTGGCACATTGACCTTCGAAATGTTAGCCTATTTTTTTCATCATTTTCCTTTGATTGAAAATAACTCAACTTCTTCGAGTTGCCTTGATTATACTACTGCCATTTTTCTTTATCAATCTTCGCTAACTCCCATTCTGTATTCCAAGTATTATCTTCTTTCTAAAATCTTTCCCACTGTACCAAATACCTATTATACTTTCTCTATCTTATGCTCACTATCTTCATATTGGAAACCTGCACTATCTTTTTCTTCTTCTTCATTGGAACCTACTACTGCCAATTTACTTCTTCATCTTTGTCACCTTCACTATCTTCTCAATGGAATTAAGATAAATCTAAAACATTAAATACTAGAGAGATATCAATTTTTTTTGGTAAAGTCACCTCATAAGCATTGTCATTAATTTTTTTCATAATTTTGCATGGTCCAATTTTCTTGTACTTCAACTTGTTGTACGTGCCTTTTGAAAATATTTCTTTCCTCAAGTAAACCATTACCAACTCTCCTTCTTTAAATACCTTGGATATTATTTCTAATTAATTTCTTACAACTTTTTACAACTACTGCATATGTTCTGCAAATGCTTCTACATCATCACTAATTCGATCTGCAATTAGTAATTATACCAAATCTAAAATACCCAAAGGATTTATCCTATAAACAATTCAAAATAGTGATTTTCCTATTGATCTATTCACTAAAATATTATATATAAACTCAGCTTGTGGTAAAGCCAAGTCCCATTGCATGGGCTTCTCTCCCACTATGCATCTCAACAAATTTTTTAAGCTCCTATTCACAACTTTTGTCTGTCTATCTATTTGTGGGTGATATGTACTTCTGAATTATAGCTTAGTACCCATCTTTTTCCATAAAATCCTCCAAAAATGACTTCGAAATTTCATATCCCTATGTAAAGCAATAGTTTTTGAAACACCATGCAATTTCAAAATATCTTTAAAAAATAATTTTTCAATTCTAGTGGCAGCATTGGTTTTCTTACAAGCAATGAAATGAGCCATTTTTAAAAATCTATCGACAACAACAAAAATTGATTCTTTATCTCTCTGTGTGTTTGCTAATCTCAACATAAAATCTATACTCAAATCTATCGATGGTCCTCTTGGAACTGATAATGACATATATTGTCTAGTATTTTTTGCATGTGCTTTAGCTACCTGACATACCCTATACCTTGAAACATACCTTGTCACATCTCTCTTCATCTTTTCCAAAAAATATTTTTCCTCCACCAAAGTTATTGTCTTTCCCTTACCAAAATGTCTAGCGAAACCGCCACTATATAATTCTCTTATTATATTATCTTGTAGAGACCCATCTAGAATGCATAATTATTTCCCTTTGAAGAGATAGCCTTCTTGTATAAAATACTCATCATGAATAGCATCTACCCAACCTATTAATGGATTTTTGTATTGTTCAACTACCTTGTCAAAATATGGATCAGTATCATATAATTCTTTGATATCTTCAAATCTAACTAATTTCCATGATCACAATGCAGCAATGAACTTTATGAGATGGTCGTTTTGACATGTGGAAGAGCTCAAATGAAGCTACGGATCAAAAGTTATGGGCTTTATAAAGTTGACCTATTTTTTCTACATCACATCCATAACATTTACATGATCACAATGCAAATGGGGTCACATCATTGATATAAAGGTGCAAATGTGATAAAAGGGAGATGATGTTGACTCAGAGGTGCAAATGTGATAAAAGGGAGATGAAATACAAAAAGCATGAGAGGGATAAAATGCACATGATGTTTATAATTAATTATGGGCTACAAATCAAATTTAATTTTGTTTATATATGATACTGGTCTCTTTGGAAGCAGTAGACAATTAAAAAGAAAAAAATAGATTGCCCTCAAATGATTTGAGTTTCCTTCAAACAACGTAGATCTAATAGGATACCTAAATGAATGAAAAACTAAAAGAAAGAGTTTGCGCAAAACAATTTATTCTTACAACATAAAATTTTCTCTCCAACCGTTCACGGCCGAACTCTGGAAAGATTATCTCTAGATTATTTTAGAGTTTTTTTTTTTAATTTTAAATTTAAAGAAGGATTGTCACAAACTCAAGTAACGTTAGTAATCAAAATCATATAATGTGGAGAACATTGGCCAGCAGATTTCTACATTATCTTCTTAATGTGGAGGTAACAAACATATTTATAACAAATTTGAAATTAGAATTGGCTGTTAACTTCAGATTGCATTGTCCAGACGATTTTGATGAAATCATTCACATAGGAGTTCAAATAGAAAACATTCTTTATTATCAAAATTTATTTACAAAATCAACCCTAACATCATTTTAGATTTAAGTAAAGTTTGTCACGATTTTTTTAGAGGTCTTTTTTTTTTAAAAGTTAAAATTTAGGTAAGGTTTGTCACAAACCTAGATAATGTTAGTAATCATTCTTTCTTTCTTTTTTCAATTTTAGATTAGAAATATTTGTTTTTCTTTTAATTTACACAATGTACTGTATGTCTATTTTAGTGCGAAGTGTTCATGCATATTTCAAGATTTTTGAGTGGTTTGAAACATTGTTGTTCTTTGTAAGTTTGAAATAGTTCTTTACAGAGTGTAAGAGATTTTTTTGAAGCGTAAGTTGTTTTTTAAGTTTCAATTTTAATTGTTAAAATCTTAAAGTTAAAATTTTAATTTTAAATGTATTTTTTAATATAAAATTTGAAAAATTGTAGATGTATATTTATCTCAACGTTTTCAACACTTTCAACTGGTATGAAATATTGTTTGTTTTTTAATTTTTATCTGCATTATATGTCGAAACTGAACTCAAAAGTTTTTTTAATTGTTTGTTGTTTATTTGTTTTTTAATTTTATTAGTTAAAATAATTCTTTTAATATAAGTTTTATTTGAAATTTTTTTTTATCATTTTTTAATTTCTTTTGGATGATTTTTTTTAACTTTTACAAAAAGATTTTGTTTCAATTATTATTATTATTTTTTCAAATCTTTATTTTCATACTATAAAGTTTGAACTTTGAAAGTCTTAAATTTCAATGTTTTTCTTTATATTGTGGAAATCTTAAAATTCTAAATTTTCAATATAATTTATTATTTTGAATTGATTTTTCATAATAAATCTAATTCATAATATGACAAGCATGAGTCATGATGAAGTGATTAAAATAGGAGGTATTTGGTCATGGGGTGTTGACTATCATATTTCTCCCATTTTGAAAACTCGGTAGTGAGTCTCCTCTTTTTCAGTCTCTTATTGTTTTTAATTTTTTTAAAAAGTTTTTTAATTAATTTTAATAATTGATATTAAATTTTTTATTATTAAATTTTGTGAATGATAATAAAAATAAAAGTTTGAATGTAATTTGTATCTAATTTAAAATTTAAAATTAAAATAAAATTAATTTAAAATATAATAAATAAAATTATACATATGTTATATTAAATTTGACAATAATAATTATATTTCAAAATGATTATTATAATTATTAGAACATAAAAATATATTATATTTAAAAATATTGGATAATATTTAACATATGCTGTGTGATAGGTAAATTTTATAAATATTAAATAATAAAGTAGCATAGAAGATTATATAATAGTGAGTTAAGAAGTGATATATAGTAATTAAAATATAAATATGAAATAATATAATTTTTTAAGAAATAATATTTTTTAGTGACAAATTATTATAATATTAATACTATATGTCTTGATATTGGTAAGCGGTTCCTTTTTGACTATTTAAATAGGGGAAACCTTTGAAGACCCGTGGAGAGTCAACGGTAAAGAAGGTGGGCTTTACCAAGTAGGTTCCATGTTCGAGTCTCCCTTGCCATTAGTAGTTGATTCTTCAAGTGGCATTGCTCCCCATGGGTCTCCAAAGGTTCCCCCTATTTAAATAGTCAAATAAGAACCGCTTACCAATATCAAGACACAATCCTTTAGCTTATATTTGTTAATATAAATTCTTAGGGCTCCTTTAGCATTTATTAGTTTAATTAAACTTTTTAGGGTTTCATTTTCTCTGTCAGAGTGGGGTATGAGTCTACAATTAGAAAGAGGGGAGGTGCAATGGTAATCCTCACATTCAATACTTCATGTGGTAGTTTTTCTCTATATTATTTAAATAATATAGTTTTGTTATTCAATTATTAATCTTTTTTTCTTGATGAAGAATCATAAATGGTTATCTGAAATATCGAATTAAATAAAAAATATATTTAAAAAAGTTTATTATATTCATTGTGTATGGGTTGTGAAAATATAAAATATTTAATTATGTAACTACATCACTAACCTTAATTTTTAGTATTTGTTTTAATCACTCACCTTTTCATTCAATAAAGGTGTTTTATGACAGTGATTGAAGTTTGTTCTACTACAGTGTTTTTAAAGCCATTAATAATGCTAATTTTGAAATTTCATTTTTATAACAATAATTAATGGTATATTAATGCGTTTTTATGTTACTTTTAGTAATGTTAGTTATTCGGGTTCAATTGGAAGTGAATGACATTGAAATTACAACTATGTTATGTTTTATCATTCTTTCAGTTTTATTTAAGAGCAAAGGTAACACAAATTGTATGATACTTTCCAAGAGTAACACCCTAGAGACAAATTATATGATATTTGCAAGATTAACACTCTAGAGGGAATATGAGTAAGACTAATTTCCATAGTGTGGAAATAAAACTTGCATGATAGTTTTGATAAGGTTTATGTAGGTTTAGGTATAGAATGTGACTAAGGTATTAAGGTATTTAAGTATTAATGATGTAGAAAAAATAGGTCAATTTTTTAGAGGTTATAATTTTTGATTCATAGTTTTGTTTGAGCTCTTCCACGTTAAAACGATTGTATCAAAAAGTTCAATTTTTTCCCAAGATACTCTATCCATTTAGAGTTATTTTTGATATTTTTTGGAGGTTATACGTGATTATCCAAGGGTCTAAATTTAACATTTAATGATTTTTTTGAGAATTTTTTATTTATTGAAATTGTATATTTTTAGAATCAGACGTCAACTTTAGTTGAATTTCATTCTATAAACTAATTATAGTGTTTAGAGTATTTTGAAATATTTTTAGAGCCTCACACACTTACATGTGAAGCTTACTATAACTAGTGGCTGTTAAAAATATATATATTTTTTTAGATTTTAATTTTTTTGAATTTTTGTATGTCAAATCTAAATTCTATGTTGAAGCTTATTTAAGTATAATTTGGGTTTATAATTATTTCAAGTCATTTAATACAAATCAATTTTGAGTATTGTTTCAAAATCTTGATCTATTGATAATTTATTTGTCTTGATAGTTTTTTTTGGTTTCATTAATTAACTGTATCATAGGGTGGGAATACAACTTGTATGATAGTTTTGATAAGGTTTTAAAAGTTTTAATAAAGTTTAAGTGTAAGATGGGACTACAATTTTTTTTCAATACATAGGGTAGGTTAATGCAATATAAATTAATTTTCATAGTTATCATATACATTATGTTTCACTAATTTTAATGACAATATAACATCTTTCCCATAATTATCATACATATTTTATTATTGACATTAATAAAATTATAATTTTTTTTCATATTTATTATACATTTAATTAAAAAAGGGTAAAGTTTAGGTTAATGCAATAGAAAATATCTCATATTTATCATACATTATGTTTTATTGATTTTGATATAAATAGAAAATCTTTCATATTTACGATAAATTTGATTACCACTCAGTTTAAGTTAATATAATAAAGGAATTAACAAATAAATTTTGATTTCAGAAAAAGTTTACAAATAGTTCAAATGTTAATAAGAAATTTAATTAGGTATTGATTTGATAGAAAAATTTAAAAAATAAATAAATAAATAAATCAATTTTTGAAAAAAAAATTCACATATATTTATATCCATTTCTTTGATTCAAGATAGATGAGTTTTTTTATCTTGACATTTCCCAAAATGTGTTAATTAATTCTTTGAAACATGCATAAAATTAAACTAATAACATGATTAAATTACATTAATTGGAATGCATGAAATTTAAGGAACCATGCACATAGTTGTGCACACATGAGAATTGTGTAAATGGAAATTGTGCAGTATGGATGAATGATGGAAAGCTAAATAGTAATAAAAAACTCTATAAATGTGTCTTTTCAATATTTATTTATACATTTAGATGCCCCAATACTTTTAACCAAGGAAAATTTAGCCAACAATTCTATTAGTGCCATGATTCATATGGATCTTTAAAGTTGTTATCGCATTTCATTTTGTTCTTGTTAATTTTATAGTGATTGATATAATTAGCATAATGAAATTTAGTTTCAATTTGCTCCTCCAAAAATAAATTTTTATATCTATCTATAGAGAATCCCAAATTTGATTTTTGACATATCAATTATTTATGTGCTATAAATGCACTATCACCATATTGTAATAGAGAATTCTTTCAGTCATTTATTGATAATGTAATAAATAAGAATTGTCAAGGATTATATTCAATATCATTTGTAGAGGAAATTATAGAGAAAAATTTGAATGAAATATAGATGTTTAATCCAAATTAAGTATCAAAGTCCATAATATTCAAATAATATAGGGTAGAAGAAAGAAATCCAGTAAAATGATGGTTAAAGAGAAATAAATAAAAGGATTATGTTTCAACTATTATAAAAATATAAGGATATAAATATGTTGATGAAAATGTTTTCTACACTAAAAGTGCCAATGAAGAATAGGATGAATAAGTAGTAGGCAATGGGTGAGGATGTGCTACACGAGGAATCAAAAGATACATAATCAACTATATCATTTCATGAAGGTCATAACATGGTGAATTCAATAGGATTCAAGGAAGGTAACATTGGCATCCACCTAGAGGGAGATTGACAACTAAATGTAGGTGAGGAAGAATGACAAAATCTCTTGAGCAGGCTCAAATCAAAAATACTAGGTTGTGGGCAAGGCAATGGTGTTATGAAGGGTCATGAAAGACAGCCACAAACCAAGAGCAAGTGAAATGTATGTTCACCTTCAGTCTTCTAATGTTACCCCATCCATAACAATGCTAGTTGGAATGACAATCAAGGGTGAAAGGGTATGTTATTAGAGCAAACCAAGAGTGGCTATGAATCTTAAAATAGGTCATAAAGACAAATAAGATCAATCTCCTTGTTAAGAGTCCATCCATAATTCATTCAAATACATAAAACCTAGCATGGAAGTTGTGAAAGGCTATGAAGATTGGAAACTAGGATGAAATCATCTCATGCAGGTTGTAGAAGCTTAAAAACCTTATAACCAAGCAAAAATTTAGGTTGATGCATCTTCCTCTTATATTTTCAAAACTAAACTTATATGTCCAATATAGAAGCATGAAAATGCAAATTATGTATTTGTACAACTTTTATAGTGGTGAGGATGATCGTACAGATCTACAATAAAACTTATACTACTAATAAAATACATGAAAAAGCTAATACGAACAATATACATGCAAAATAACATACATGTAAATTATTCTAAATAAATTCAAGAGAATATAAAAATGGAAATCAAATAAATAAATTGATGCTCATTACCAAAACCTAAATCGATGATACCATGTCATAATTGTTCAATAGGTGATCTTCTGGTAGAGTGAGCACACGAGAATTATGAACAATAATAACTTTGTTTATATTCATAAATATGCAAGAAGATGTGTAATACTTGTGTGATGTATTAAAATGCATTGCTTACCAATTGTTTGCTCTATCAACAATAGCATAATGAAGAGGAATATAAAGGAGTATGGGGAGTGAAATCATAGAAGAAATCATGGTGTAATTGAGTGTAACTCACTATGGAACTCATAGGAGAACTCACAATAGCACTTAGTTGAACTCCATGTGGAACTCTAGGTGGAACTCATCCTCTCACCCACTTAACCTCTTTATCACACCTAAGTTGAATCTAAATGTGTAGGGATAATCCATTTAATAAATAAATGAAATAATAAATATCCTAGAATATACATACATACATACATACATACATACATACATACATACATACATACATACATACATACATACGTATTATGGGCTTGTTTAAGTAAAAAATGCATTTAATCTAACATGGGAAGGAGAAAAAAAACATCAATAATGTATTTTTATCAATCAAATAATGAACCTTGTCACTTATTTGCAATGTTACAAAAAATGTTTAATCAAAATAGTCAAATTTTTATGGCAGTCTTCCTACAAGGGAAGTGGATTTTTATCAATGCTCTAATAGGTGGGATTTACTATAGCCATTGCACTGATCAATTCATGCCTACAAAATCATTGCCCTATTTATAAAACTAGGGAGGTTTTTGTCTCTCTTCATTTTATCCTCGTTGATGATAAATTCTTAACAAAGAAAAACATTGTGACATGTAACTCATCGATGTTACCATCGGCTAGTCTTTGAAAGTAGTGCATGGGTATCTCACATCAGTATATAAATGCACATAATTATCCATATAAATTTAAATTTAGAAAATTTCTTGGATTTCCAACATATATCAAACTATTATAATTCTCAAACTTTGGATATAAAAATAAATCCCTTTATATATATATATATATATATATATATATATATATATATATGTTTAGATACACAGACACATACATATATATGTACATACATACATACATCTCTTGGACTTGTTTAATTAAACAATGCATTTCATCTAATATGAGAAGGAGGCCACACAACATCAATAATTTATTTACGAGTATCAGTCAAATAATGTATCAAATATTGAACCTTGCTCACTTATTTTTGATTCTACCACATTACTCCCAAGAGGGATGGATAAGCATCATAGACCCTATACATTAGTTGATACAATGAGATCCACCTGATGTCAACATATTTTAATAGTTTATGCCCCTTTGTTAGACCTTATAAAAGTTTTGAAACTCCATGAACCTTTTAGAATATGAACTAAATAAGCATGCACCTCAAGAATAAATTTTGTAAATTTTTCTACGTATATAATTTGTTAATAATTTTGTATGCTAGACTCATTCTATGAGCCATATAATGAATGGAAATCATATGTATGGGTAGTGAGATGTTTAATGCCTTATACACAAGTTATTTTGATTACTTTGAATTGTAAATTATCCATCTAACACAAGACATACCAGCTTTGTTTCAATAGCATAATCATCCATACCACCAATCTCCTTTAAACTTCTTATTATTAGTTCATAAAGTTTTTTAGCATTCCATTTTTTTGACATATTGTGAAAAATGATTAATTTAGGTTATCTAACATGATTTTCAATAGTATAAATATGCATAAAAACCCAATGAGTATTATCTATGGATGTAACATCATCATTAGATAATGACATGTTTCATGCACACTAAATTTTATCTTTCAAGTCCTCTTTCTCAACCATATCTAGGCATTTCACCCAATACTAACCACTAATTTTAGACCAAAGAGAATGAGGAAAGTATGGGACACTAATAAAAGTGAGCATGGCCTTATATTTAGAAAAAGCTATTATAAGATAACCTCTTTTAGAGTGTGAAAATAAATAATTAACTCAATTTTTTTTAACTAAATGGTAATTTTGAATGATCTTTTCAAATTTAAATATAATTATCCCTCCATTTTAAAAAAGTATTCTTTGAGTTATCATGTGATTGTCATATAATTTTACATTCCTAATATGAAAGTATTCCCCTACAATTTTCTATTTGGCGACATGCCTCATAACTCCATTTTCATTTTTCTTTTCATATATATTTTCTATATGCATCTCAATAACATCCAATTTCACTTACATTGTCTTGTCCCTCCCAAGTTTCCAACTAAAAATTATGCATTTTCATTCTTTGGGACTTCATCTATATTTTTATTTTTAGTAGGTTCAAGAAGTGAAAACTTAGCCACTCACTCTAATGTGAAATTCCTCTCCAAATCTCATTTTCTTGTCTTTCTTTTTATGGAATATTCAGTGTCCCTATAATATATTTGCTGATGTAATTTATTTGACTACCAAAATTTATGCTTCCAACATTAAATATATTAGATGTTAGTGTTCTAGAATTAGAGTTGAATTCTAATCCTTCTAGTAATGCACATTTGAGCTCATTTAATGGGACGTTTTCATGTAGAGGCATTTCATTATCATTATCACTAACACTATAAATCATTATATTATCATTTAACTCATTATGATTTTCATTTTCAATGTTATCATTATACCCTGACAATGGTGTAGACAATAAACTAACATGGATGGTTTTTGGAAATAATATACATTTAAAAAAAAAAATCCTAGAACACGTTGTACTTGTTTGTTTTCTTGAGGTTTCCTGGTTACCTACCATTTTCTTGATTGAAAATATTGTGTTACTATTATAGCTAAATTATTAGAGTAGTAGATGACAAAATTGTAAAACCCTCATGTGTGCTTTTTGAAACAACACAGGTTTAGATATGTATCACAAAGTTAAAAAAGTATCGCAAGGTTAGAAAAACATCGTCAACTTAGAAAAACATTTTGGTTTTAGAGAAGCATCACATGTTGAGAAATGCATTAGAGACTCACAAAATCATCTTTGACTAAAAAATATCATACCCACATAAAACATTATTGGCTCATAAAAACATCACGGACTTAGAAAAACATCACATAATAAAAAAACATCATATAATTATAAAATAATCACATTGATGTAAATGCATTATAATAATGTAAACACATCACATACTTATAAAAACATAGCAAGATAATAATTCATCGTAGAGATATAAAAATATCACAACTTATTAAAGAATCTCTATCTAATAAATGTATAAAATTTTAGAAATAATCACATACATACTTTATATTGAATCAATAGATTTTTTTTATAAATTATAACTATAATGCTCAAAATATTTTGAATTGGATTTAAAAAATCATAGTTTGCATCCGTAAGTGTTTGATTTTTTTAGATCCTTTAATGCTCTTCCAATCATTGAACCATCTAAAGTTGAATCTCTCTAAGAAGAAATATAGTATTATTTAGATCCTTTAATGCTCTTCCAAGCATGAGGGGATAAAATGCACAAAGCATGACGTTTATAATTATTTATGAGCTACAAATCAAATCGAATTTAATTTATGTATGACACTTGAGATTCCTGGAAAACAAAAAAATATAGATTGCCTTAAAGGATTCGAGTTTCCTTCGCGAAATAATTTATTCTTAAGACATAAAATTTTCTCTCCTACCGCTCACCACCGAACGTAGGTAATGTTAGTAATCAAAACCATATCATTCTTACACAGATGGAGAGCACTCTAGAAAATAATTATATGTTATCTGTTGATTATTTTAGATTTTAGATTTTAGAATTTAAAAAAAAATAAAAAAATAAAAAAATAAAAAAATAAAAAAATTAATATTTAAATAAGGTTTTCACGATGATTCTAGGCCTTTTTTTAATTAAAAAAAAAAAAATTAATAAAGTTTGTCACAAACTTGGTAATGGATAATGTTAATAATCATTTTATTTTTGTCAATATCAAATTAAAAATATTTATTTTTCTTTTAATTTACACAATGTACTGGAGGTTTTTTTTAAAAAAAAATTCGTAGGTGCGAAACATTATTTGTAGGTGCTGGAGAATTGTGGATACTTTTTTTAAGAATATATTTATGGTATCGTTTGTGGGGACCTGTTTTTTTAAATTTTTTTGTAAACTGAAATACTTTTTCACAAAAGTAAAAGTAAAAGATTTAAATTATTTTTTCCATTTTTTTAAAAAATATATATAAAATTATTTAAATTGAATTTTCAATTTTAAATATATATTTTTAATATAAAATTTGAAGAATTGTAAATGTATATTTATCTGAAATGAAACATTATTTGTTTAATGTAGGTGGTGGAGTATTCTATGCAAACATTCTTACAAGAATATGTTTATGATTTTCTTTTTTTCATTTTATTAATTTTTATCTAATTCATATGTTAGAAAGAATTCAGAGTATTTTTATTTATTAATTTTATTACTTAAATATTTTTTTCTTTACAAAATGTATGAATTTTTTATGAAATTTTTTATATTATCTTTTTTATTTCTTTTAAATATTATTATTTTTTTACTTAAAGATTTTGTTTTAGTCATTTTTCTAGAAACCTTTTTCTCATTATGTAAAATTTGAAGTTAGAAAGTCTTAAATTTTATTGGTTTAAAAAAAAAAAAAACTTCTTCTTTTCTTATAATATAAAGTTTGAATTGTGAAAATTTTAAACTTCAAATTTTTAATTTTTAAAATTTTATTGCTTGATCTCACATTCAAAAAAGTAGCAGTTTCATATTTTTCATAAAGATTTTGAATTTTTTGAATTTTTTTATTATTTTAAATCATTTTTACTTAATCTAATTCATATACAATGGAAAAAAATACCAGGGTCCGATGATCTAAAAATATTTTAGGCTCAAAAACTGGTTTGAACACAAGCAAAACTACAAAACATGATGGAGAGCAAACACAATGGCATTTGGCCTTGACAGAATGGACAACAGGTTTGAACAGTTGAATGGAGGAGTTTCTGCAACTGCCTTGGCAGTGGCACCACTACAGTCTGCAGTCAAGTTTATCCGTATTGATTAAGAGATCAGATTACCGCTATCACAGGTTTATCCTTATTTTTATTTAAGAAAAGGATGTCTTTCAAAATTTTAATAATTCAAGATTATACTTTTTGCAAAGACACTAAATTATTAACCTATTAGTCAACATGGGACAGTAAAGCTTCCCTGTTGGAGGTCTCTTATTCAGGGAAATGTAGGTAATTATCATATAACAGTTTGGTTGATGAATGGAAAATTGGATCAATCCAAAACAATATTTTTTTCCAGCTGGAAATCATATGATAGAGATCAACCTATAAAATTCTGCTTGCTTTGAGGTCTCTCTAAGATAGGTAATTTTTAGCTAAAGTTGTGAGAAATTTTATATCAAATTTTGAAAACTTAATAGAATATTAACCAATTGCTTAAGATCAGCCTATGAATTTTTCCAATAATACATAGGGATATTTTATACAAAACGCTGACAAATGTTTTGAGCAACCCCCAAAATCTCCCAATTTCTAAAATAATGAAAAAAGGTTTTTCAATTAGCCAAACTAGCGCATAAATATTTCACTCTCTTAGAGGTCTCCATGAATTAAGAAAATTAAGAGTAACCCTTTGAGCCATGCGATGAGGGTTTGTTTCTCCTCCCAAATTTAAAATAAAATAATAATTAAAAAGGATCTATTTTGTTTACCGGAATAGAAAGCCGCATATGATCTGCACACTGTATCCACAATTCTGTAGGCTAGCAAGTTGAAACCGGCCAAAATTGGCACAAATTGCTGAGAGCTTTTTACCACAGCAATGCAAAATTATTCTTCTTTTGCATCATCGTGTTCCACAAAATCCCACTATTTAATATTCTCTGAGAGCTTAACAGGAAGAATGTCGTTCCCCATATAAATATAGAATTCATAAAGCGTGGCATTGCCAACCATGGTGCCCACCGAATTTATGTTGGAAATATTGACTTCATCTGCTTTCCACCCCATTTTCTATATAATCGAATCGCTGGCATCTTGGTCAATCACAAAAATCTTTATGTCAAAGGTCACTATGAAAATACACTTCAGATAGCCCAATAGAAATTGATGGCATAATGTAAAAACATTTATAAATAATTACAGATACGACTTTTAATGTAGAAGGCTACAAGATATCAGTGCTTGTAAATCCGTGGGATCTACAGAAGAAAGACGTTGTAAGAAACCAACTCGATGCAGGAGTTAAAAGCTCCCAGAAGAACCAGCTTCATGGAGAACTTGCAGAGGAACCTGGAATCCAAGGCCTCTGCTTACAAAGACACAACCTTGGGCCATCTTTTCACCATGAATGAATAGTGGTACATTTACACTCGCACAAAGAACAGTGAACTGGGAAAGATTGCAGCCCTGAAATAGAATCACAAACAAGTAGCAAAACGAGCTAGATATTTATATCAGAAAGAAGCCTAGGGACATGTCATAGAGCATCTAAACACTGAAGGATTAAATGGGCTTAAATCCAACATTAGGTCCACTGTCAAACAGAGGCTGAAATTTTTAAGACAATATTTCAGGGGACTTACCAGAGACATCAATTGTATCACTGTGTACTCCCTACTTGTTTATTGCTTCAAACAAACAATACAATGTTTCGTTGGCATTGTGGCCTGTAGTACCAATGCCATCCACTGCGAATTTCAATCCCAGCACATGGTGATCAAATACATCCCTTTCATGTATGATGGCACCTGTGTATTTATGCTCATAGTGACTAGAAATAGAAAAAAATTACAGCTGTACGGAAGGGAGATCCACCATGTACCTACAACCAAAAAATAAAAAATTCTGCATAGGGATGCAAACAGTCGAGCACTGCTCATTTGCTACCATTTTGGCGTGCCATGGCTTCATTGGCATTCAATGGAGGTGCACGTTGATTGCAATGCAATCATCTCATAACATCTAAATGTTTCCTCCAATCAAATGAAATGAATTAATATTATTTTATGTTTGAGTTAAGTAACTTGCGTCTTACCTTTGGTAATTTAGTTGCATGTTTCTCAACACAGAAAACACAATGATGTCATTGGGTGATTGAAACACAGGTTAATGACACGTTAAACTATAATCAAGGCTAATAGTTCTTCCCTTCAGGGCTAATAAAGCTCTTAAAAGTTTTTAGATAATTTTAAGATAAATACAAATTGTAATCAAGGTTAATAGTCCCTCCTTTCAGGACTAAGTTTTATATAGTCCCTCCTTTCACGCTGTTAAAAGTTTTACATAGTTTTAAGATAAACACAAAAATAATTTTAGGGCCTTTCATATTTTTGTGATCAATCAAGAATATTTTGTTATGTATTTTTCATAATATTAAGGATTGGTATCGACGTTTGGAGAATAAGTCCTTACATCATCTTTCCATGTTTCAATTTTTTTAAAAATTAATTTTGATATTTATTATTTTTCAAAAATATAATTATATTTATAATTAAATTTAATATATATTAAATTTTGCAAATGATAA
Organism: Torreya grandis; assembly: GCA_037957365.1. Lineage (NCBI taxonomy): Eukaryota > Viridiplantae > Streptophyta > Pinopsida > Cupressales > Taxaceae > Torreya > Torreya grandis. Next base: position 1,487,271 of record JARHVA010001706.1, on the reverse strand, counting down.
TAAAAATAAAAGTATGAATGTAATTTGTATATAATTTAAAAATAAAAAATAGAATAAAATTAATTTGAAATATAATAGATGAAATTATATATATATATATATATATATATATATATATATATATATATATATATATATATATATATATATATATAAAATAAAAGTGTAAATCATAATTATATTTTAAAATAATTATCACAAATAAATAAATTTTATAAATATTTAATAATAAAGTATTCCAGAAGATTATATAAGAAAGGTGTATAATATTAAATTTATTTTAATTATAAATACTAAATTTTAGTGACAAAAATGATAATAATATATGTCAAATCAAAGATATTTTAACTCATTATTAATATTTTAATGAACAAATAAATATTTTTCGTATTTGTCATTTGTCATTTTTTAAATAAATTTATAATTATTATATTAATATAAATAAAATATTATGAAAAAAAATGTATATAAATATTTTTAATATTTAAATATTAAATTATATAATTAGTAAAATATTATATCTTATCAAAAATTTTCATTGACTAGAATAAAAAAATTATTTCCTACACAATGATTAAAAATAATGGTATCTTAAATATATAATAAAATTTGAAATCTTTTTTTTTTTAATTTTAAAAAAATAAAAATTACTTTTCAAATCTCAATATGATAAATAAGTCAATTAATATAATTAATAAAAAACCAAAAACTAAAATTATTTATAGTTAAAAATTTCATTTTTTAAAAATATTTTAATTTTATCTATATATTTAATATTTTAATATAAATTAATTTTTTTAATATTAATTATTTAATAAAAAATAATAAACTGTCACTCAAAACGTTGGGACAACCGCTACCACACAATTGACACTCAGATCTGCACATGCACATTAAAGTGAGGCTTGCAAGATACCATGCTAATTTTTAGAGTCGTTAATAATGCTAATAGTGAAATTTCATTTTCACAGCAATAATAATTGGTACGTCAAAGATTTGAGTGTAAAAAATAGCAATGAAGATATTTTAAGATAGTTGAAGGTCAAAGACCATAATATATCCATGCATACTATTTTGGGTATGATGTTAAGGGGTATCAAAATGTAACCAAGAGGAGTTTAGTTAGTATTGTGGCATCTATAACACATGCGAGTCTTATTTTCTTAAGCTTATCTTTGAAAAATATGAGTTATTGGATCAAACATAAGGAGGTGAAATGAATCACCGAGCCTTCATCCATTCGAAACTTATTTATTTTGACATCGTTAATCATGATATAAATAAATAGAGTTGGGTCACAATATCAAAAAAATTAATTCATCATTGATCATGTCATCTTTAGGAATTTTTGCAGAGTTTTTTTTAGAAGATTAAGGATGAGAGATGGTTTCAATAGTATGCATTTATGTAGGTACATAACTTTGGGAAGGTTGAGTAGATGGTTCAATTTAATCTATGATAATTATTTATTTGTATTGTAATTTTTACATGAAAAATTTCTATTCATATGATGATGTTTTCGTAAGTTATATTAATGGAATTTTGCAAAGCATTGTGTTAAGATCATAAAATTTTTCATTTAAATGAAGTTTTTAAAAATCCTTAAACAAACATGAATTTATAAAATATAATCATTTCCATATGCTTCTTTAATTAAAAACTATTTTTTTAAAAGTTCTTTTAATGCCATATCATCATTTTAACCTTAGATCATACTTGTTAGTGGCATTTTATCTAATGCATGCTTTATTATTCCCATTATATTGTTTATATAATCATGAATAATATAATATAATATTTTTAATTATATGGTTATGGGATGTATAACAAACCTTAGTTCTAATTTAAGAAATAATTCAAACCAACACACTTAGTCATCAAGCCTCTTGGCCATGGTTATATCAAACATATTTGTATAATTATTTCCCAACCATAAAATCATAGAAATTCTAAATTTGAGACTATAAATTAGATAGGGTTTCAAACAATACAAAAGGGAGAGTGATCAAAAAATTGAATAAATGACAAAGGTACATTTTATGTTAATATTAAGCATTTTTTTTAATATTTATATTTTCTATGTCCGTAAGAATGAAAAGATTAAATTACTAAATTATTATACTAAATTATTGGTGTAAAATATAAAAATGATTGGTCAATAAATTGAATCAATAACAAAACTACATTTTATATCAATATTAATTCTATTATGTATATATTTATGTTTTTGAATTAGAAACCATTAATCTTCTTATATTAAAGACTAACATATATTTAAAAATATAAAAATTTATTTGGTGCATTATCAAACCATAATAATGGTGGAATTAACATTGTTTACACAAAATAACTTACCACAAGAAAACAATACATTAAACCTTTGAATTCTGCTATATTTTAATATAACAGTATTTTTTTAATTAAAATTAAGCTAAGAATGCATAAACCATAATAAGAACCATATAAACTATTACTCAAATTCATCCGACCAAAATTAAGGTCACCTACATAAAAAAGCTTTCCATATAGCCATGTCCATATGGACACCAAGGAAAATAATTAAAAAAAGCTTTAGAAAATCTCACACAATGATCAATATTTATAATATCTTCACTTAACTAAATGTAAAAAATGGTCAATTATTAAGGGGTTAAACAATAACTCTTGTTTGGGTCAAAATTATGGGAAGTAGGTTGATCACATAATGTGAGATCATTGTAAATATTAAAGGATGAGATTTAGCTAATAATTTATAAAAATGATATCATTATGTGATTTGATTCTTTTAGGATTGATATAATCAAAATTATGTTATGTCATATTTATTTTCCTATTTTCATTAAAGTTAAACATGATTTAAAAAAAAATAAAAGTGTCACTAAACTATATTTCATGTATTTCATTGTTGAATTACTTAAAATTAATGAGATTTTTTTATGTAAGCATTTTAAAAAGTTTCAATATTTATTTATTAAGATTAAAAACCATGGAAATTTTGATACTACCATTTCTATCCTCATGTGATTTGACTACTATGTAACTGATGGCTTCAAACAAAATATTTCATTACATTGGGAATTATATAATCAAAATTATTTCATGTCAACTTTATTTCCATATCTTTTGAATTTTGACATTAAGGATTCTATAAATTCATTTCTTACTTTTTATTGGCATATTTGATATTGATTTTTGTATACGCTACGCTTTGGTGTTTTGTATATTTAAGTTATGGATAGTGAGTTGATTGCAATATCTCATGATTTTTAATTTATAGTGAAGAAATAGGAACCACCTTTCATTCTCCTATCCATGACATTGGATAATTTAAAAACATCTTATTAACATAATCAAGGGATGTTTTTCTGGAGGTAGAATATAAATTATGAACATAATCTTGGATAATTTAAAAACATCTTATTAACATAATCAAGGGATGTTTTTCTGGAGGTAGAATATAAATTATTAACATTGATTATGTTTAGATGGACATGATAAGTAGAATTAAATTTGGATTTGGATCATACTTTGGAAGAAACCTCATGGGATTCATTAAATATAAAGGAGTAGTTAGTAAAGTGGCTAGTATGCTTATTTAACCCAAGTTTAGATGTGGGTTAGATAAGGCTTTAAATATGATTAATTCAACGATTTTATATTTTTGTATATCTAACATGAGGTTTAAGGGTTTGGTTTCCATGGCTCCATTCAAAGAATTTTAGGAAAGATTCTTCTCCTTGTTTAATTTTCTGGAATAATTTCAAAGTTATCTAGTGGAGGGCCAACAATTATGGGAAGAAAAATTATATTCTTGGATATGACATCTCTTAGAATTTCCCCAATCACCATTGCCCTTTCTAGAGTGCCATAGAGTTGATGTGGATCCAATACATTTTGATATATATTGATGGTATCTAAATTGGATTATTATTACATGGGAGAATTTCAGTCATGAAATATTTCACAATGGATGTTGGTTAGGATTTTGATGAAATGGATTTGTGACATATAATAAATTTTGGGTCTTTGGTAATTTGTGAAGGTTGTTTGACCTTTGTTGAAATTGGGGTGTTTTTGTTGTATCTAGATGTTACTATATAATTTGTGTTTTAACTTTCATGCAAAAATATAAAAATTATAAATAATTTTGATATATTAATATAATATGATAAGGCACTTTTTAACTCTTATTTAAAAATTAATTTTCTTGTGTATTTGATAATGAATAATAGCATAATATCAATTTCATAATTAAGACAAAATTTAAATTAAAAAAAAACTAATATCTTAATCTAACACCATCATATATAATGTGTTAACATAGTAAATGTAGATAAATTTAAAAGTATGTGTCAAATATTCTTGTAAATCAATTTTAATTTTAGGGTCTTAAAATGATAAAATGATTGGAAAATCATCACCTAAATTTATAATCTTCTCCTTATTAGAAAATCATGACACTTTGAAAAACCATCACCAGATTGCATAATCATTGTGGGCTTGCATAATCCTCGTGATGTTTATAAAATTGTTACTTGTTTTAAAAACTATATAAAAGATCATAAAAATGTAATATATTGTAAAATTAGTATATAAAAATTTATTAAATTGGAATAATGTATTCTCATAATTTTGAATTGTACAAACATGCATAAAAATCCAATAAGTATCATGTATTTATATAAATTTCACCCAATCCCAACCACTAGTTTTACACATGTTATAATATGATGACACATATTTGGGGAAGACTAGAGAGGTAATAAATGTTGTGAACCACAACCAAAAGTTATCCTCTTCCTCATTTTTCACCATAAATAAATGAAAGTTTGTAAAATGCTACAACATTCCTCCACTACAGTAGATGAAATAATTAAAGAAACACCATTGTTAAATTTTTGCCACTAAATTGAGCCACTTGGAGTGTTGAAACATTAGAATAAATGGGGTTTCCTTTACATATATGTTTAAAAAAAAATATTTTAGTTTAGAAAAAAAAAGGGGCAAACATACTTTAGGCCATGCTAGGAAATCATGTCAAAATATAGTATACCAAACTCTATATGGTAATTTTCCATCCTTGGAAGAGATCAAAAAATAATTTGGTAAGATAAGAATTTATTTATAGTGAAGTTGAATAAGGGGTTACCTTTTAATCATTTAACAAAGATAATTCAAGAGTTATCACATAGTAATATAAACATTAGGTCATTATCATCCTTTTCATCTCATTTGACACTTAGATGTTGATCTAATAAAATAATGTGAGATGCCATTAAGGAAATTAATATGAAAAAAATGATAGACCCAATGGGATATCATTTTCTATAGTGAAAATGTTCACATCCACATGGTATATAACATTGTAGTCGTTTAAATGTGTTGCATAATTAGAATTACATATTAGACTTGGAAATGCATTATGGGGTTTTGAAATATATCACATGCTTGAAAATTCATCACATGTTTTTAAATACATGGCATGAATATAAATGCACCATTGTATTTGAAATGCATCACAATATTAAAAATGCATTGTAGGCTTAAAATGAATCACATGCTTGGAAATGCATCAAAATGTTGGAACTATATCTCAAGTTTAGAAATGCATCACAAGCTTAAAAATGCATCATAGGATTCAAAATGCATCGGGGAATTTGAAATGCATCAAATGATTTAAAACACATTGAAAACTTTGAAATGCATGACATGTTTATAAATGGACCTATGCCTTTGAAATGAATCAAAGTATTAGTAATACATCATAGGACTGAAAATGAATTATAGGCTTATAAATGATTCACAAGGTTATAAATAAATCTTAGTTTTAGAAATGCATCACATGTTTATAAATTCATCACAGGCTTAGAAATGAGTTGAGGGCTTTGAGACAAATAATAATAATAATTTCATATAATATGATGGTTTCCTAGAAATGAATAATTATTCAATAAATATTGTAACTAAATAAGCATCAACATAAAAAAGATTAAAATAAACATTTTTTGATTTTTGAATACAACATCACCAATCTAAGTTCAATGAAATATGACAATTTGTTGTTGTTTGAACATTTATATTATCTACTTTACAATTTCTCTAACTTTTTTGACATTGAACTAGTGCACTATTTTCATCCATGTTTTCAATAGGGTCATCTTTTGTGTTAGTGGAATTGTTATTAACTCATATTCTCTAAGAAATAGACTTCCATATTTCCAAATCCCTACCATAGGGGAAGTTATTCATAATGTACCATGATGTGTAAAGTCTCAAAAAATTGTCCATTTTTTTTCAATTTTGTTTCATAATTTATACTTAATAAAGGATAAGTCACTAAAAAATATCTCATCTTCAACTAAACACAAAATAAATTTTTGACATAGATCATCTAGTGAAAAAAATCACCTAAAGTTTCCTACAAAACATTTCTAAAACCTTTTTTTTCCTTCCATAATTGAATTATTTTACCACACTCAAAGGGATCATCTAATAAATTGAATTGATCAAGAATTATAATAATGAATTATTTATATTTATATCTCAATGTGTTGGTGTTTAAAATACCTTTCATCACCATTCCATTGATATCAATAGTATTAACAAAATATTTAATCAAAATAGTGAATTTTTTTACGGCAGTCTTCCTACAAGGGAAGTGGATTTCGGTCATTGCTCTAATAAATGGGATTTACTATACCCATTGCATCGATCAATTCATGCACATAAAATCATTCTGTTATTTATAAAAATAATTAAGATTTCTCTCTTAAATTTATCCTCATTGACGATAAAATCTCACCAAAGAGAAACATTATGTCATGTAACTCATCAATGTTGCCATTGGATAGTCTTTGAAAGTAAGGCATGAGTATCTCACATTAGTATACAGATGCACATAATTATCCATATAAATTTAAATTCATAAAATTTCTTGGATTTTCAACATGTATAGACCTATTATAATTCTCATACTTTGTATATAAATTAAAATCAATTGATTAAGATTATATGTGTGTGTGTGTGGGAATGAGGCCAAAAAACATCAATAATTTCATTGTATTATCCAAATAATGTATCCAATATTGAACCTTAGCCACTTATTTATAATGATGCAAAATATGTTCAATAAAAATTTCAATTTTCTATGGCAATCTTCCTACAAGGTAAGTGGATTTTGGTCATTACTCTAATAAGTGAGATTTGATATAGACATTTCATCAATCAATTCATGCCTAAAAAATCATTCCCTTACTTATAAAACTATGTAAATTGTTGTCTCTCTTAACCTTATCCTTATTGAAGATAAAATCTCACCAAAGAGAAACATTGTGGTATGCAACTCATCATTGTTACCATTAGCTAGTATTTGAAATTAATGCATGGGTATCTCACATTAGTATATAGATGCACACAATTATCCATATAAATTGAAATTCATAAATATTCTTAGATTTCTAACATGTATCAAACTGTTATAGAACCTAGAGATATGATACCATGTCAAAATTATCCAATAGGTGGTCTTATGGTAGAGAGTACATGAGAATTATAATTAATAATAACCTTATTTATATTAAAAAATATGTAGGAATATGTGAAATAATTAATTGATGTATTAAAATACATTGCTTACCAATTATTTACTCTATTAACAATATCCCAATGAAGAGGAATATAAAGGAGTGGTGGGAGTGAAATCACATAACAACTCACGGTGTGAGTGAGTGTAACTCATAAGATAACTCACAATGGTACTCAGTTGAAATCTATCTAGAAATCATCCTCTCACCCACTCAACCTCTTTATCACACCTAAGTAAGTTGAAGCTAAATGTTTAAGGATAATCCATTTAATAAATACATGTAATAATAAATATCCTACACCAATGCCCCCTTAAGCGTAGCTCAGGCAAGTATAAAATACAAAATGGGTCCTAACAACAAGACCTGATAAGGAACCCATGTACAATGTAACCCTAAAAAAGTGGAGTAAAAGGAGAAAACCTACTGGGAAAAACTCCTCCCCAAAAGATAGACAAACAAAAGAAGGTAGGACTAGAAATCCCACACTAACACCCCTCATTAAGTGTAGCTTATGTGGGTTGGAGAATTGGGTCCCAAAAATGAGGCCTAATGATGTATCCAAGTACATATCAATGATTTTAGTATCCTAAAAAATATGAAGGATATATGCCTCCATAAAAAATAGAGATAAAGTAAGTGTAAAATGTTGCATGATGAATGTTATAGTAGGTCCATCTGCAATGAATGTTGTCTCTTCCTTTTGAATGAAAGAAACCATGAGCTATAAAACTACTGAATTTCCACTCAAGTGAAATGAAAATAGGAATCATGATGTAGATCTCTGGAAAATGCTCAAAAATCTCCTTGCTAGTGCTTAAATGTGCCAAAGTTTGATCAAGAATCACAGGCTTAACTATAGAATATGGAAATAACAAAGCATATAATTAAGGAGAGAGAACATGAGGGTTTAAAATTACCCTCATTACATCCACATAAAAAGAGTGCAATGGAAAATTCACTGAAAGAATGTCTATGGGAAGAAGAGAGCAAGGCTCAAAAATAGTTGAAATTAAAGACTGATATGCAAACAAAGCACATAAATCTTTAAGATGAATTCCCATAGGAATAAATGAATCATTGATACTCTTAATGTGTATACTCTCACTATAATTAGTAAATTACTATGAAATGTAAATCTATGAAGGCTCTAAAAGAGTAACAATTTGCATAGGATTATATGTAAAATTTGTAATGAGATAACTAAAGGTCTAATATAATCTCATCCTATAGTGGGGGCTCTAAAGAAGGAAGAACACTATCCACTATTGATGTATCATTACAAGAAATAAAATTAGGAGGAGAGAGTACAATAGTATCAGAAGAGACAATAGGAAAAGGAGGAGGATGTGTGATGTAGGTCATAGTAGGATCCCTTAAAAGACTCTGAAGAGTGATCTAAATAATAAAGGGACACTTTGCATGATCCACATGGTTGTGTAGATACCATGAAACATGTTTCAATAAGTGACCATATATATAGTCACAAGAGTTAACCCAATCATCATATTGACCTAGGTTAATAGGACTAAGAATATATCTATATAAGAATGGAATAAGGCCCTAATCCATGAATGAACATTTTAAGTACACATGTCATGAAGCATAATTGGTCTTCTCAAGAAGGACCACTAGTTTAGACTCAACCTTCCTTATTTGGAGTATTTCAAATAGAGTCATCATGACTAAGGGAAGACACCAAGGAAGTGCAAAATAGCATAATAAACTTTGTAATGATGTTATAATGTTGCATGTTCATTAGTTAAATGTTAGACACAACTGATAATACATCTAAATGAACAACCAATGCAATAATTGGTATAACTAGTGTGCATTTAGAGTAGGTATGTTGATCATAGTTGAAAATGCATCCATGTGTGAGTAATTAGTGCATGAAATGAAGAAATTAGTAGGGATCATAACATAAGTTAAATATGACACTTTATAAATTTAGTGCATTTACAATAAAAATAGGACTAATGGAATTGGAATGAAAAATATGGCACTTTTATAAAAAAATGGCACTCAAATCCTATCTATAAATAAACATTTATGTCTAATAACATTTATTATCATTAATGACTTATTTAATGAACTTGCCCTTAAATGTTTTAAAATTTTGACCAAACAAAGGGTAAGGCAGCTTTCCAACCACTTGTTAAAACTTGAATAGAACTGCCAACCTCTTCAAGTCAACAAAAGTAAAAAACTATAGTCTCCCCATACACCCCTACATACACTTTAATGAAAAGGGCATACTTGAAGGTGTTTAATTAAAACATTAAAAAATAGAGATATTTTAAATAAAATTGAAACATGATTTAATTTTTAATCTTTTAGGGAATTATTAGGTTTTTAACTTTTAAAAAGGGAGATAAACTAGACACTGTCATTGAGGAAGAACTCAGAATTTATCAAAAGAAAAGAAAACACATTAGACCAAAAGCACCACCATTACAGATCTGCACTATTTTTACATTGATTCTTCTAAGATGTCAACAGCCTCCATATGCAAACAACCAAATCTTAGAGAGATGGGCACCTTCATGAGGAAAATCTCTAGTAAGGAATCCATGTAGCATTTTAGATCAAAATGTAGGTCTGAAAAAACATGTGTCAACAAACATGTGTCCTCAATTTTTGTGTGTGTGTGTGTGTGTGTGTGTGTGTGTGTGTGTGTGTGTGTGTGTGTGTGTGTGTGTGTGTGTGTGTGTGTGTGTGTGTGTGTGTGTGTGTGTGTGTGTGTGTGTCTAAACAAACATATGTCCTATATATATATATTGTTGTGTGTGTGTGTGTGTGTGTGTGTGTCTAAACAAACATATGTCATATATATATATATATATATATATATACACAAACATATGTCATATATATATATATATATATATATATATATATATAAGGACATATGTTTGTTTAGACACACACACACACACACACACACACACACACACACACACACACACACACACACACACACACACACACACACACACACACACACACACATGTATGTATATACATACATATATTTCCTGGGCTTGTGTAAATAAATAGTGCATTTCATCCAACATGAGAAGGAGGTCACAAAACATGAATAATATCTTTGCATCAGTCAAATAATGTATCAAATATTGAACCTTGTTCACTTATATGTGATTTTTCTACATTACTCTCAAGAAGGATGGATAAGCATCATAGACCCTATGCACTAGTTGATAAAATGAGATTCACTTGGTGTCAACATATTTTAATAGATTATGCCCCTTTATTAGACCTCATAAAAGTTTTGAAACTCCCTAATACTTTTATGACTATGAACTAAATAAGCATGCACCTCAAGAATAAATTTGATGTAAATTTTACTACGTATATAATTTGTTGACAATTTTGTATGCTAGATTCATTCTATGAGCCATATAATGAATGGAAATCATATGTACGGGTAGTGAGATGTTTAATGTCTTCTACACAAGTTATTTTAATTAATTTTCATTACAAATTATCCATCTACAACAATACATACTAGCTTTGTTACAATTACATAATCATCCATACCACTAATCTCTTTCAAACTTCATATTATTAGTTCATAAAGTTTTTTAGCATTGCAATTTTTTGACATCTTATGAAGAACAATTCAATCAGGATATCTTACATGATTTTCAATATTATAAATATGCATAAAAACCAAATTATTATTATCTATTGATGTAACCTCATCATTAGATAATGACATGTTTTGTGCACACTAAATTCTATTTTTGAAGTCTTCATTCTCAACCATAGCTAGGCATTTCACCCAATACTAACAACTAATTTTAGACCAATGAGAATGAGGAAAGTGTGGGACACCAATAAAAGTGAGTATGGTCTTATATTTAGAAAAAGCTATTATAGACTAACCTCTTTCAGAGTGTGAAAAGAAATAGTTAACTCAATTTTTTTTAACTAAATGGTGATTTTGAATGATCTTTTCAAATTGAGATATAATTATCCCTCCATTTTAAAAAAAAGTATTCTTTGAGTTATCATGTGATCCTCATATAATTTTACATTCCTAATATGAAAATATTCCCCTATAATTTTATATTTGGTGGCATGCCTCATAACTCCATTTTTAGTTTTCTTTTTATATATATTTCGTATATGATTCTCAATAACATCCAATTTCACTTGCATTGTCTTATCCCTGCCAAGTTTCCAACTACAAATTATGCATTTGCATTCATTGGTACTTCATTTATATTTTTATTTTTAGTAGGTTCAATAAGTGGAAACTCAACCGCCCACTCTAATGTGAAATTCTTTCCCAAATTTCATTTTACTGTATTTCTTTTTATGGAATATTTAGTGTCCCTATAGTATGTTTGGTGATGTAATTTATTTGACTACCGGGATTTACACTTCTAACATTAAATATATTAGATGCTAGTGTTCTAGAATCAGAGTTAAATTTTAATCCTTCTAATGATGCATATTTGAGATCATTTAACAAGACATCTTCATGTAAATGCATTAGATTATCATCGTCACTAACACTATTAATAATTATATTATCATTTGACTCATTATGATTTTCATTTTGAATGTTGTCATTATACCCTGATAATGGTTTAGACAAATAAATTAACATAGATGGTTTCTCAAAATAATATACATTTTTTTAATCTTAAAAGGTGTTGCACTTGTTTGCTTTCTTGAGGTTGCCTGGTTACCTACCATTTTATTGATTGATTGATTTTTTTTAATAAATTTTTTATGTTACTATTGTAGCTAAATTATTAGAATAACATCACAAAATTTTAAAACCCTCATGTTCTTTTTGAAGCAACACAGGGTTAGATAAATATCACAAATTAAAAAAAGTATCGTAGGATTAAAAAAACATCATGGTTTTAGAGAAGCATGACATGTTGAGAAACACATTAGAGACTCACAAATCATCGTTGGCTAAGAAAATATCACATGCTCATAAAAGAATCATTTGATCATAAAAACATCACAAGCTTAGAAAAACATCACACGATTAAAAAAAATCAAATGATTATAAAATAATCACATTGATGTAAACACATCACATAGTTATAAAAACATTGCAAGATAATAATTCATTGCAGAGATAGAAAAATATCAAAACTTATTAAAGCATCTCTATTTAATAAAATTTGATAAATATATAAAATTTTAGAAATAATCATAAATATACTTTATATTGGATCAATAAATTTACTTGTAAGTTATACTTGTAATGCTAAAAATATTTTGAATTGAATAATTTTTTTCCATAGTTTACATCATTAAGTATTTGATTTATTTAGATCCTTTTATAATCTTCCAATCTTTTTATACTGTTTCAATCATTGAACAATTTAAAGTTGAATCTCCTTTATACTGTTCCAAACATTGAACAATCTGAAGTTCAATCTTTCTAAGAAGATATATATATATATATATATATATATATATATATATATATATATATATATATAACATTTCAAACACACTTTCTCTAAAATTTTAATGAGTATAATTTGAAGGCCTATAAAATGTGTGACAATCTAAATAAATTTTAAAATTTTGAATTATTGATTTATCAACGATTCAAAAATAAACTCACAATAAAAATATAAATCATTTGATGATTTAAACCAAACAAAAATAGTAACATGAAAAGATTTTTTTTTAAAAATTAATATCATTTTCAAAGAATATAGTAGTCTCATATTTTTTTATAATAATTTTTAATGTTCTTTAATATTAATCCTTGTCATGATAAGGTAATATAGATTTTACTTTTCAATTATCTATTTTTCTTTCAACCAATTATATATATATATATATATATATATATATATATATATATATATATATATATATATATAAACAATTATAATTTTCTACTTAATATTTGATATATTAACTTTAAAATATTCAGTAAATGTCATTTGGATATATTATTTTAAATTGAATGCAATATTAACATGTATCTTTTACACTAATGCAATTTTAAATGCTTCTTATTTTACGATTATAAAAATGGAGTAGTAAAAATTGAACAACTCATAAATTCTCCAATTATAATTTAAAATGTATAATTTTTTAATTATTCTCTAAAATTATTTAACTTTATAACTCTTATTAATTGTAACAATTTGAATTTTTATAATTTTAATATAAATAACTAAATATATATTTTATAATTCAATATAAAATTATCAATTTAAATAATTTAATTCTCTATAATATAGTAAAAATAATTCATTAATTCAAATTTTAAATTTCAATAATTATATACTTCAATTTTATTAATTAAATTCTCTAAAATATCAATATATTTAACTCTTTGTAATTGTATAGTTTGGTAGTATTCTTACTTCCTTAATGAATGTATTGACATTGTGTGACATAAGACAATGGAAAAATTATTTATAATTAATATATTATCTTCTATATTATATTTTTCTAATTACAATAAGGGAAAAATTAGCAATTTTATGTTTTCTTATGTTTAGATGGAAGTGTTTATAAAACTGCTCTATATTTTATGTCTTCTTGTACTCTAACTTTAATTTACCTTTAAATCTTTTATTTTTATGATTATAAAATTAGAATTAGAATTATTTATTCAAATATTATAATATATAAATTTAAGCATATGTTTGTTAAAATGGAATCATTAATGCTAAAAACATATTTCTCTAACTTCCAATATAATTAAATTTATTTTTTCTAAAAAGCACTTTTCAAATCTCAGTATGATAAATTAGTCAATTAATATAAATAATAAAAAACCAAAATTAATCAATTAATATAACTAATAAAAAACCAAAAATGAAAATTATTTATAATTAAAATTTTAATTTTTTAAAAATATGTTAATTTTATTTATATATTTAATATTTTAATATTAATTAATTTTTTTTAAATTAATTTTTTTAATAAAAAATTAATAAGACATCACTCAAAAAGTTGGTGCAACCGCTTCCACACAATTGACACTTATTTTTTAAATTAATATATATAATTTATTAATCATTTTATCCCTTAAAACTAAAGACTTCACAATTCGTAAAATATAATTTAAAGATTAATTTTCTATTTATTATTTAAAAATATTATTTCATTCACCTTAAAATATTTCTTTATTTTTTACTAAATATAAAAAAATATTTTAAATCAAATATTCTAAATATGGATCTAATTCCTTCATTGTTGAGACATTTTCCCTTTTAAATTTTAATTAAAAAATTAACCATAAATATTTTATGTTTGTATTGACACCAATAACAATAAAATGCAAAAATTTTTATATTTATAAAGTTTTTATTCAATTTTTACAATTTTTAGATTTAAAAAAATATTAAAATTAATTATTTCTCGATTCATTCATTGTACAATAAAATTTTCATATTCTTTAATATAATTTAAAAAAAAAATTTAAACATTTTTTTTAACACAAACATGTGTATATGCAATTGTGAATTTATTTAACTAAAAGATAAGTGTACATGCACTTTCCCATAAATTATACAAATTAATTAAGTAGTTTTGTTATTTCAAATAAATAACATATATTATTAAAATTGTAGAAAACTATTAATCACTATCTTTATTGAAATGAATAAATAACAACTGACAATATGTTAGAGAAATTAATGGAGATATATAATAATAAAATTTTAATAATGCATTGTATCGAGAAAGTTACTCTCACCCTTGCTACCATCGCTTTGGCTCCGCTCAAACATATATTTTATATACTCAGACATATAAAGGACTTGAGAGCATTAAACATTATGTTGAATTTATCACCAAAAAATCTCTAAATAAGGGACAGAGAATTCGAGGCCTTCAAAATTAATCGTCTATATTATTTTTTAAAAATGTTAAACCCCTCTATTTACATGAATGGATGAAACATACATTCAACATAACAATATAACTAAACCAACGCTCTATATTAACTATTGTATTATGAATATATAACTTTGAAAAATGAAACAAAAATTAATATATCTCAATTATTAAACATGAACATTCCTGGAATCATATTTTCATGTATTATATATAAATTTTATAACGTTAATCATATATATATATATATATATATATATATATATATAAAATTTATTTTTATTTTTAATATATATTTTTAGTGAAAATCAAATTTTCTAAAATTACATTTTAAAAATATATATATATATATATATATATATATATATATATATATATATATATATATATATATATATAATTTTAAAATGTAATTTTAGAAAATTTGATTTTCACTAAAAATATATATTAAAAATAAAAATAAATTGAGTGAAATAAATCATTTTGAGTTTTGAGAATGAAACTTAATCTTTAAAAAACATTTTTTAAGAACAAGTATGAGATTTCTTAAATTAATAACATAATAATATAATATTATATTGTTTATAAATATTATGTTATTATGTTATTTTTCAAAATTGAGTTAAATATTTTACTATTAATCTATAAATATTATTAATATTAAGAAATTTAATTATTAAGTTTAATTAATTTATTTCTCTACTATTCAATAAAAAATATTAAAAAAATACAATCTTGATTTAATGTTCATTTCTCTACCATTCAATAGAAATTATTAAAAAAATACAATCTTTGATTTAATGTTAAGGGGGATCAAAATGCAACTGAGAGGAGTTTACTTAGTATTGTAGCATCTATAACACATGCGAGTCTTACTTTCTTAAGCTTGTCTTTGAAAAATGAGTTGTTTGATCAAACATAAGGAGGTGAAATGAATTACCGAGCCTTGAAATTACATGCACTAAAAGTGAGGCTTATTTTCTTAATCTAGTGATTGAAATTTGTTCTAATTTTAAAATTTCATTTTCACAACGGTAATGATTGGTATCTCAAAGGCGTTCTAATGTTACTATTAACAATGTCGATTTTTCGGGTTAAAACTCAAAATCTCAAGGCGTGCTTCTCAAAATTGGAAGTGAGTAAACTTTGAAATTACAACTGCAAGTGTTTTGGAAGTGAGTAGACATTGAAATTACAAATGCATGTGTTTTTTCATTCTCTACGGTTTTCTACACAATTAAATGGACTGCATGGTGTGAATATAAATTGTATAATACTTTGCAAGAGTAACACTTTATACGGAATATAACTAACACTAATTTCCATACATTTTCTACACAATTTTTCCAATAGATATTTAGGCATTAAGTGCATTGAGTGTGGGAATACAACTTGCATAGTAGTTTTGATAAGGTTTAGGTGTAGGATGCGAATAAGGTATTTATCAGGTATTATGTTTTATTGATTTTAATAAAGTTTAATTATGAAATAAAAATATTTCATAATTATAATAAGGTTTAATTAATATAATAGAAAACCTTTCACCTTTTTATCATTTATTATAATTAGAAAAATTCTCTCATCTTTATCATCCATTTAATTTGCAAATGATAATAAATTCTTTCTCATGGTAATAAATGCTTTGAACGAAGTTTCATACATTAAGTAATAATTTTTGTATAATTTTAAAAATAAGCAAATGGCAATTAACTTTTTAATTTATTAATAGTTATTTTTTTTAGTAAATGGTAATTAATGTTTTGGTTTTTGAATGGTTATTATTTAATCTTTATCATGGCAGGGTATTATAGATTTCATTTATCAAATAGTTTATTTCCTCTCAACCAATGAAAAGATTTAAAATAATATAATTTTAATAGTTACAAAAATTTATTTGAAATTAATTATTTTAATATTAGTATATTTTTTGAATATTTTTCAAGTCTTTATCAATATTAAATGCAAATAATTTTTTATTAAAAAATATTTAAAATGTGTCACATTCATTTAATTTTTTATTCTATATATTTGATCTTGGGTTGACATCTGTATAATTAAGACAACATTTATTTTCTAACATTTAAAGTCTTGTGATAGCTTGTAAGTTCACATCATTCATACAATGTCTCTATATTCATGGTCACTTTGATTATGTATAACTTGAGGGGTCATACCTAAAATTTGGGGTTAATATTTATCATCACACCTAAATTTTTCAACATGATCCCCTTCTAACATTAATATTGAGATCTTTTGCTTTGAATAATTCGTGGCCCCTAAATAATAAACATATATCTTAATATGTGTGGTCCCTAAATACAAAACATATATCTTAATACACATGGGCCCCATTGAATACCCCACTTTGCTATATAAAACATGCACCCCACTTGAGATATAGACTTACCCCCATGACCCCTAGCGGGCCTAACCAACATTATATCATGTAACATAAGACCCATGGGTCCATGCTAAAATAAATAAATCAATGCCATACTATATGATTCCCTCGTCACTCTTTGGTCACTACATGTCCTCTTTAAAGATGTGATTATTGTGTATTGATCATACCACGCTAAATATGAGACTACCATGTGTCCTTTTTCTTTTGGGTCACATGTACATTGTTATTTTATGTAAAAATGGAATTGCATAAGTTTAAATAAAAATGACATCTTTTTTAGTGTTCATATATAAAATTTGTATGAAGCATAGATGGTGAAACTAGAGGTAATCACATTATTCTATCAGAATAGGTCAATAGGTGATCTTCTAGTAGAATGAGCACATAAATAATTTTACAATAATGATGCCCCTGCTTGTATTCAGAAACATATAAGAAGATGTAAAATAAATTCTTGATGTATTAAGCTACCTTGCTTAACAATTATCTACTCTATTACAATAGCTTAGTGAAGAGGAATATAAAGGACTAGGGGGAAATAACTCAGAGAAGAACTCATAGTAAGACTGAGTGTAACTCACTGTGGAACTCATAAGAGAACTCACAGTGGCACTCAGTTGAACTCCAAGTGGAACTCTATGTACAACTCACCCTCTCATCCACTTAACCTCTTATCACACCTAAATAAGCTAAATCTACATGTGTCAGAATTATGCATTCAATAAGTAAATAGAATAATAAATATCCTACACAAAAAAAAGGTTAGTAGGTGATCTTTCTGGTAGAGTGAGCATAAAGAATTTTTCAATAATGATGATCATGTTTGTATTCAGAAATATGCAAGAAGATGTGCAATAAGTGTTTGATGTGCTAAATTGCCTTGCTTACCAATTGTCTACTCTATTACAATACCCTAGTGAAGAGGACTATAAATAAGGAGTAGGGAGAGTTAACTCAAAGAACTTAGAGTTAGATCGAGTGTAACTCACTATAAAACTCATAGGAGAGCTCATAGTGGCATTTAGTTGAAATCCAAGTGGAACTCACCCTCTCACCCACTTAACCTCTTATCACACCTAAGTAATCTGAAGCTACATATGTAAGGATTATCCATTTAATAAGTAAATGGGATAATAAATATCCTACACCAACACACCCACCTTAAGTGTAGTTTAGGTGGGCAAAAAACAAAAGATAGATTCTAATAATAAGCCCTGATGAGGTACCCTTGCACAATACAACACTCAATAAATGGAGTTAAAAGAGAAAACCTAGTGGAAAAAAAACTCCCCCCAAAAGAGAGACAAAGAAAACATGGTAGGACTAGAAATCCCACTCCAACACCCCTCTCCCCCTCCCCTCCATGTAAGCATAGCTTAGGTGGGTTGTAAAATTGGGTCTCGATAATGAGCCCTGATGAGGTACCCAAGTATGTAGCGATGATCCCAATATCCTACAAAATATGAAGGATGTATGCCTCCACATAGAAAAGAGAGAATGTAAGTGCAAAATATTGCATAGAGAATGTTGTAGTAGGTCCCTCTGCAATAAATGTTATCTCTTCCTTTCAAAATAAGGAAACCACAAGCTATCAAACTACTGAACTCCCACTCAAGTGGAATGCAAATAGGAATCATGATGTATATCTCTAGAAAATGCTCAAATGTCTCTTTGCTAATGCTTGAATTTGCCAAAGTATGATCATATATCACATGACTAACTGTAGAAGATGGAAATGAAGAAGCATATAATGAAGGGGAGAGAATAGCTAGAGAAGAAGATAGACATGGAACATTCACTGAAAGAATGTCCATTGGAAAAGGAGAGCAAGGCTCAACAACCATTGAAACTAATGACTAGTATACAAATGAAGCACTCAAATCTGCAAGATGAATGTCCATAGGAACATATGAGTTGTCAATACTCTCAATGTGTATACTCTCACTAAACTCAGTAAAATACTCCAAAATTCAAGTCTGTGAAGGTTCTGAAAGGACAACAAGCTGCACAAGATTGGAAGTAGAATTTGCAATGAGACAACCATGGTCTGGCAAAATGTCATTATGTAGCGAGGGCTTGATAGAAGGAAGAGCACTATCCACCAAAGATGTATCATCACAAAAATTAAAAGTAGGAGGTGAGAGTACAATAGTTTCTGAATAGACGATAGGAAGTAGAGGAGGAGGTGTGACATAAATCTGAGTAGAATCATCGAAAAAACTCTGTAGTATGCTTCAAATAGTGCAAGGACACTCTTTATATTCCACATAGCAATGAAGATCCATATAAACATGTATTAACAGAGTGAGAAAAAACTTGTCACAAGTATTAGCCCACTTATCGAACCGAATATGATTAGTGGATGTAGAAATTTGTCTTATAGGAATGGAATACGATTCTTGTGTATAAGTGTTCCATGTAAGCACACCTTAAAGCATAATTATCCTTCCCAAGAAGGATCATTGGAGATGAAACAACTCTTTACATTTAGAGTCTCTCAAATGGGGTCAACATGATCGAGAGAAAACACCATGGAAGTTCACAACTACATAAAATACTCTGCAATGAACCCCTGAAGCACACTAATTAAAGGGATGTCAGGCACAACTGAGAATGCGTCCAAGTGAATAATTAGTGTTGGACTAAGGAAAAATAATGGTACATGCTCTAGATATGGACTCATACATATGAATAAAATCAGTGCATGAAGTACGATGTAGAAAGTAGTAGGGCACATAGCATAGGTAAACCCCGAAATATGACACTTTATAACTTTAATATTTTTTACAAAACAAAGTAGACCAATGGAAAGATGATAAAAAAACATGTAATTTTGAAAAAAGTTACACTCAATTCTAAGTCACCAATTAAAAGATATAGCAAAATGCATTTTTCATCATTAATGGCCTACTTAATTAATTGTACTTAAAAGTTTAAAACGCTTGAGGGTTTAAACACCAAGCATGCCATGTAACCACTCGTTGGAATCGGCATTGAACCACGATCTTCCTCATATCAACAAAAATCAAGAATACTCCTCGTACTTGCCCTTATATGCTCTTAGCCCAGAAACAAACCACTAATGGCAAAACAAAACAATTATTTAAAAATAAATAATTAAAAAATAGCTAGTTTTAAAAGGATTTTAAGGCAAAATAACTATGCACGACATCAGATTGAACGGAATGCTCTTTTAACAGTTTGAAATAGTTCGCCGTCCAATAGCAAAAGCCAGAGATGCATGTTTACTCGGGTTTGTATATCCATAGAGGGTTTGGGCAACCAAAAAAATAGATCTATGTGACTGCGAATGATGCATGTCGACGAAACTACAGCTCCAGTATAACTCCGTTGGCTTCTCTAGATCCTTACGCACCCGTACCAGTGGGTGCCACGGCGAGTGCGAGCACCAAATATTTTCTCTACGGTGAGCCTCAGAATTGGGGCATCGTTGCCCTCTCTACAGCTGGCACGTTGGTGGTCAAAAAATAATGATACCAGCTCTCTTCTGCCTCAGGTCGGCTGTTTAACAGGTATTTGGAGGGCGCCGTGTGGAAGTCTATAGGCAATGGGGAATGAGGAAAGAATGCACCTCCAAGATTTGAGCCTTACAGCGCTGTTATGCATGAACAGGTCTCAGGCTGAAGATGGCACCAAAGGGTAAGCCAAATGGGAAGCCACGGCTAGCAAATAGAGGCCAAGCGATCTGAGCTCCTCATATCAGCATCTACAAGGGCTCTGACACTAGATCGCCTCTCCTTTGAAGACACGGCTGGACCAAGAGTGGTGTTCTCAAGCTACTTCAGACTTATACGGCTTCAATATACCTTCCACCATAATACACTAACATGGATGGCTTTTGATCCTTGTATGCAACGATGTGTGGCTTCAATGTCGTTGGTGTGCAGTCAACAACCATCTGATGTGAAGGCAGCGTGCAACTCATGTAATGGACATTCCAACTGTGTAATAGAATTACAAATGAAAAATCTGGCCTGAAAGCTCTTTGTATGAAGCGTCAAGAACCTGACAAGCTGTCCATACCTACACAATCTCGTGCAATAAACAAACCATACGCAAATGCCATTGCCAACAAAAGAAATATACAAATTCCTCTTAATAAATTTAAGACAATACAAATAAAAATCTAATAGATAACTTGATGTTCATTACCAAAACCTTAAGCTCCTATAACATAATAAAATATGGTAGTAGGTGATCTTCTTGTAGAGTGAGCATACAAAGAATTCTGCAATAATGTTGACACTGCTTGTATTTAGAAACATGTAAAAAGATGTGCAATAAGTTCTTGATGTATTAAACTTCCTTACCAATTTTCTGATCTATTACAATCCCTGGTGAAGAGGAGTATAAATAAGGAGTAGGGGGGGTTAACTCAAATGAGAACTCATAGTTAGAGTGAGTGTATCTCATTGTGGAACTTATAGGAGAATTCAAAGTGGCACTCAGTTGAACACCAGGGGGAACTCTAGGTGGAACTCACCCTCTCACCCACTTAACCTCTTATCACATCTAAGTAAGCTGAAGTTACATGTGTAGGAATTATCTATTTAATAAGTAAATGAAATAATAAATATCCCACACCAATATGTTCCACATGTCGCCTTTTCATTAGCCACACACTAAACAAACAACCTAATTTTTTTGAATTGTGTGATGATTATTTTAAAATTAGCAATCACATAGAACTATCCCATGATTATTGCATTAAATTTGATGTCTCTTAGACCATCTCCCATAAGTCCAAGAGCCCAAGGCACTGCCACATGTACACTATGATATGCAAAATATATAGCTCCTAATATTTCCAAGCTTTTTCATTCTCATTCTCAATAACACTAACAACAAAAATTATATTTATAAGATTAGTGCTCACTTATATTTATTTGGTAAATATATGAAAGGTAAAAATTTAAACAATAACACAAGTGCTATCAATATTGGATATTTTGCTAGACTTAGGTTTGATAAGTACATATGCATTAATTAGTAAAATGCCCTAAAATTTATTATCATATGCTAGCCATACAAATAATTAAGTGCACTCTCAATTAAGTAATCACCTTCGAAATCAATCGTGCATGGTGTTATTGATGTAGCACATGTCAGTAGATTTATTCTCTTATCACATCACCAAAAAAGAAATACATTTCTATTATCATATATGTTATTATAGAATCATATCTCTATGTGAGGGACATGAATTCATATATCATTTGTGCTAAAAATATAATGCATTTCCATTTTTAAAAAAAAATTCACACATGATATAGGTTATACATGCTCAGATTGTATATTGATGGTTGTGAGCCCCATGTACTATATAATAAGGTTAGTGACATGACCTAGGTTCCCCAAAGCTCTGACACTACTTGTCATAATTAAGAGCACATATGATTACCTTTGTATAAGCAACTAAATGCGGAATTATACCAGAAGTACAACTAGAAATAAGAAATAACACATAATATGAGAGGCAACACACAATTGTATTCAACTCATTACAGAAAGAAATTACAATAAAGAGATCACACTCTTTCATCCACTTTGTGGGCATACCAGTAATCTTCCCTCAAGATTTATCTTCTCTCAATACAGGTCATAACAAATGGCTAACATAGAGCTATTGTTCACCTCAACCAATTAGTACAATACTGCCAGTACAACTGAGTACAAACCGGTACTCCAAGTAGATCTCACCATGATCTTGCTCCTTGATGTGTTGCTGTCACCTTTGATCTTGCTCCCCCACAGATCTACCTTTGACCCTCGTACACACACACTTGGTGACCAACCTGATCTTACTTATCCATGTAGATCTCCAACCTGATCTTGCACACCCTACAGATCAACTTGATCTTACATACTTGGAAGAACCCTTGTGATTCCACCATGGAAGAACTCTTTTGGTTCTACACCTTTACGATATAGCCCATGAGTCTATTATATAGATCCCATGCATATAATAATTAGATAAGCGGCTCAAGACTCGAACTAGTCTTTAACATGCAAACAACTGGTTCAACAAACTGACTGTCCATAAACAAGTAGTTCTGGAACCGCACAGGCGACCGACATCGGTCCCTGTCCGTCTGGAGGTGACCAACGTTGGTGTTGGCCTACCGACGTCGGTGACTGTGACACTCAGCAACCTCTTCCATGCTTGCATCCGGGTGAAGCTTTTAGCTCCACAACCTAACAATCTCCCACTTGGAGATAAATAGTTGCACCTGTACCTATACCAATACATTGTCTAATCTGTATCCTGGCTTGTATCCCTCTTCAAGCTCAATTTTGAAGACCAACCACCACACACCCTATGGTGCTACGCCTATGTCTCAATTTCTCCATTCTTAGCTTACCTTCTTCTACCATTGCTATACTCCCACTCAATTAGAAACCCCTGAGAGTGACCTGTAATCAACAAACACTAACCAGATCTGAACCACCTGTTAGTAAACCTCACTCTGAGAACCTCCAACCTCGCTCTGATATCAATTGACAGGACCTAGGTTCCCCAAAGCTCTGACACTACTTGTTAGAATTAAGAGCACATATGATTACCTTTATATAAGCAACTAAATGTAGAATTATACCAAAAGTACAAGTAACTAGAAATAAGAAATAACACAGAATATGAGAGGCAACACATAATTGTATTCAAGTCATTACAGAAGGAAATTACAATAAAGAGATCACACTCTTTCATCCACTTTGTGGGCATACCAGTAATCTTCCCTCAAGAGTTATCTTCTCTCAATACAGGTCACAATAAATGGCTAACACAGAGCTATTGTTCACCTCAACCAGTCAGTACAATACTGCCAGTACAACCGAGTATGAACCAGTACTCCAAGCAGATCTCACCATGATCTTGCTCCTTGATGTATTGCTGTCACCTTTGATCTTTCTCCCCCGTAGATCTACCTTTGACCCTCGCACACACACACCTGTAGACCAACCTGATCTTACTTATCCATGTAGATCTCCAACCTGATCTTGCACACCCTACAGATCAACCTGATCTTACATACCTAGAATAACCCCTATGATTCCACCATGGAAGAACTCTTCTAGTTCTACACCTTTACAATACAGCCCATGAGTCTATTATATAGATCCCATGCATACAATAATTAGACAAGCGGCTCAAGAATCGAACTAGTCTTTAACATGCAAACAACTGGTTCAACAAACTGACTGTTCATCAACAAGCAGTTCTAGAACCGCACAGGTGACTGATGTCGGTCCCTATTCGTTTAGAGGTGACTGACGTCAGCCGACTCCTGTTGATGTCAGCTTCCCTTCTATTCACCCCTGACTGATGTCGGTGTTGGCCTGCCAACGTCGGTGATTGTGACACTCAGCAACCTCCTCCATGTTTGCATCTGGGTGAAGCTTTTAGCTCCACAACCTAATAGTTAGGTTATGAGCCTCCATATTCAAGTCAGGTGGTGATCCATCCCCTATCTGTCTAGGGCTCCTTGTCCCTTGCCTCACCCTTATATATCTATATGGGCCCTATCCATCTATCTAGGGCTCCCTGTGCCTTGCCTCACCCTTGATCATATATATGGGGAGCCCTATCTATCTATCTATCTAGGCTAGAGTAGAGTAGTTAATGTGATAACATAAATATAGTAAATCATCCTCTTATATTCCATATATAAGATAATTTATTATCTATAGTCTATTGATGTTTTCCCCTAGTTAGATCTAGATACATGGGTTTATTGAGTAGAATAGTTGTCCTCGTATGCATATAGATTATACTCATTAATGTTATACAATAAACACCTAACCCCTGTATATTCTAGTTGGTGTTGCCCCCTTTTCTAGTTGGTATTATCCCCTCATCTAGTTGGTGTTATCTAGAACACCTTCAACATCAACACAATATATATGAACCCCTCATCAATAATGATGGTCCTCATCTGTCTAGTCTAGCATAGCCCTCTAGAGTCTCCCCCTTGTCTACATTTCCCAACCCAAAAGGTTGAGGTTATGATTGATTGATTAATTTATTATAGATCAGATCTGTATAGATCAGAGTTTAGTCTTTGTAGTCCTTAGCCATATATAAATTCTAGAGAGGGGGTCTCATGATAGTGGTATATACCCTTACCATGTCATCAAGGTTATATCACATATATAAGAGATGGTGATGTATTGATATCATAATTTAAAATGAGATCTATAGTTCTAGCCTTACTCAGGGAAGTCAATTATAATCCCTCTATATTTTAAAATTATGAGCCCCAATAGATATATAGACATCTCTCCCTTACCTCTCCCCTATCTATTTAGATCCTTGCCTGACCCAGGTCCTATCCATCTATTTGGAACCTTGCCTAAACTAAGCCCTATCTATCTATAATGACTCTATTGAGAACCAACCCCTTATATCATGAACTATGATTCCCCTAGATACCTATATATTCTTTAGGGACCTCTATCTATATATATGGGAATAGAGGGATCCATTATAGACATAGATCTATGTCTATATATGTAAGCCTCTAGATAGAGGGGTTAGGGTTTATCTATTAGGGGAACATAAATGAAATGACCCATATATGTATATATAGATAGTTGAGCACCCTATATATAGATATGTGAAGATGAAGATACAATAGAGAGATAGGGAGGCCCATCCACCTAGGGATTCTAACCCATATAGATCTAGATATGGACTGGTTTATATATATTTAGGGAATTTAGACAAGAGGAATCTATTCTAGTTAGATCCCTATAAATACAAATATAAATAGGTGCCCACCCAAATCATTATGGCATATCTAATTGGAGTTGGTAGGCTCCATATCCCACATAGACCATTCTATCAGCCCACCAACTAGAAACTATTCCAACTAGAAATGAAGTATACTATATAGGCATTTCCCACCCTATATTATCTATAGGGACCCACCTGTATAGATTATAAACTCTATATAACCATATCTCTATATAGAGTAGAGGGTTTGGGTTGATCGATGGGGGTCAAGTGAGCCCTTTGGCACAAGGTGAAAGTTATTGTGCCTCGGTGATGCAAAAAATATAGGACAATCTTTTAGAGGCCATAACTTTTGACCCGTAACGCCATTTGAGATCTTCCACACACCAAAATGATTTCCTAGAGAATTTTGATACTTTCTTAAGATTATCTATCTGTTTAGATTTGATTTTGATATTTTTTGGAGGCCATATGTGATCATTTGAGGGTCTGAAATTAATGATTTTTTCAAGAATTTCATATTTTTAGAAATTGTATATTTTTAGAACCGGATGTCAACTTTAGTTTAATTTATTCCCATAGGCTAATTATGGTGTTTAGTGTATTTTAGGAGATTTTTAAAGTCACACACATTTGTATGCAAAACTTACTTTAAATAGTGGCTGATAAAAATAGACGTTTTTTTATATATTTTAGTTTTTTCTAGTTTTTGCATGTCAACTCTAAATTTTGAATTGACGATTATTTAAGCATGGTTTGGGTTTGTAATTATTTCAAGTCATTCAATATGAATCAATTGTGAGTTATTGTTTTAAGATATTGGCTTATTGGTAGTTTATTTGTCTTGATAGTTTTTAGGTTCATTACTCGGTACTTGGTTAATTTCATTTGAAGGCACCTATCTACTAGATATATAGAGGGGGGATTGATTTATATTTGAGTTTAGAGTTAGTTTAGTTTACATAGAGGGCCCCTTCCCCTCTATATATGCTCTATCTAACTCCCCATATATAAAGAGAGGGGGGGGGGAGGGCCAAAAAAATTAGACCCCCCATCCCATCTATATAGAAAAGGAGAAGGAGAGGGATGGGGGGATATAATATATATCAAGAGGGGGGCTAGCCCCAACCATATATATTGAGTTCAATGGTATAGATATATACATATAGGGTGGTGTAAGGGCTCAATATAGAGTCACTATGATAGATAGATATAGAGGGGGGTACCCCATATAGAAATTATAGAGGAGTCGCTATGATAAATAGGGATAGAGGGGGGCACCCCATTTATAAATTATAAAAAGAGGGGAAGGGCTCATATAACTATAGATGGGGGAACTTTACATATGAATGTATAGAGCCAATTCTATTCTCTCTAACCAACATATCTCTCTATTGATGTGTTTAACTTAGGATATATCTCCCATATCCCACTCCTTATGGATTGATGTTGATTGTAACAAACTATAATCAAATGAAAATCTTGTATCTTTATGGGGTGATCAACCCTTGTAAATATGCATAGCCATTGGGCCATTAACTAATCACTAATATCCCCATATATAGATAAGGTCACCCTATAAATAGAGAGTTGGTCCTTCCATGATGATAGTTTAGATAGTTGGAGTTAATTGATGACTTCGGTACTTGATAGATTGATCTGCACTGCACCATCTCATCCCTTGAATAATAGAAAGTGTTATTATAGTAATAGTAATGTAATAGTAATATTATAGGGGGATTTTTAGAATGGTTGATCTATTATTCCCATCCCCACACATACAGATAGAGATAAATGCCAAATGGTTCAACAATCGAGAATAGAACCCGATAGACCTAGTCCCAAGTTTTATATAGATATAAGGATGTTGGCCATATCTATTTCTATATATAGGGGAGAGGGTTGAGATAATGAATCTAAATGAAAACTATATATATATATATATATATATATATATATATATATATATAATTTTCATTTAGATTCATGCTCTCTACCCTCTCCCCTATATATATATATATATTTGAGGTCATCGACATATATCATATCTATATAGAGGGGGCAGGGATTGATAGATATATAGAGTCTCTCCAAACCAAGGGGATATATATAGAGTGTACCTCCTCTCCCCTATATGGAGATCTAAATGGGCCTTCCCAAATGGATGTCAGTGCCAATAAATAATAGAGGTGACTCTTTAGAGTCTATAGTCAGGGGTATAGTCTATATATAGCCATAGCCAAATCTAGGGACACCTTGAACTATCTATGGTAGGCCTTATTTCTGGACTAAGGGGATTAGGGATCCCATATATAAATAAGGATATGGGCCCTCCCATAGTTTATATAGATGGGGGGTTTCCATATCCCAAACTCCAAACATTCAAGGATAGGGATTTATGTTCCCTCCTGATTTTCCTCACACCTATCTATATATGGGGTGGGGCCCCTATCTATATATGGGATATGGCTTTCTCTTGATCTCATGCCCACCTATCTATACTTCATATGGGGTGGTGGCCCTATCTATATATATGGGGACCAATAGCCCTAAATAGATCTATAGGTGATCTAGAGACAAAGACTATAGTTGGGGGAGAGGAGAGGGCCCAACCCCTATTTTTATATGGCCCAATGACCTCCACTATATAGCTAGAGTTGGGCCTTAACTCAATTGAGTCCATTTATAGGGGATCACCATATATATATTTATAGATAGGCCCCCTCTCTAGATATGGGGCATGCTGAACTATATATATGGCACCCCCATATATATCATTAATTTTAGATCAGATTTATAGGGGGTAGGGGGTACCCACCACATATATAGCTTTTTTAGTGCCCCATATAGATCTAATTTGATCTATTCAAGGAGGGAGGGGAGGCTAAGGGCATCGATGTCCTAATTTATATTACCTACATGATATGACTAATGACTAATTATATTGCATCATGTACATATTGATATTAGAGAACCCATATATATATATATATATATATATATATATATATATATAGGGTTGCATGATGGTTTTGGCACCCTCAATCAACTTCCTTTATTCCCCTTAGTGATATAAGTCCAATCTACCTCTACGAGAAAAATGAGGCATTATTAGATAAAGGGAGTAGAGGGACTCATTATACCTTATATATAGGGGCCCTTGACCTCCTCCTAGATAGATATATATGCCATAACACACATTGATCTCTAGTAGACAGTAGTGGTGTTTGCACTGGATCTTTGACTCTAAACTATCTATTATATATATGATATGATATGATGTGTCTATGTATATAGCTACCTTGAACTCATTAGGAGAGTAGGGAGGAGGTCATATCTATATGTGGGTCATAGTTGAGTGAGGAAGGTGAGTATAGATACCCAAGCTTAATAGCGATTGAGATTAGTTTATCAAAGAAAGATATCTAGATATAGGTTTCCTGATCTATAGGGAAATGGAAGATATGTAGATAAGATACAATATCTAAATAATAAAGGAAGAGATATAGGTATAGGCTTCTCAGTCTCTAATACAACAAGGGAGTCCTTGATCTTTCACCTACCTTTTAGACTCTCTATCAAGGTAACCAAATATTTAGCTTTTCTCGATACTATCTCATATCAAGGGAAGAGATATAGATATAGATATAGCTATATATATAGGCTTCCTAATATATATCTATCCATCAGGTGAGATAAATAAGATAAGATAAGATAAGATATATAGAAAGGGGGAGGGCCACCCCCAACCCCTATATATATAGGGATTGAGTTTAAAGGGATCTATATATTGGGGAGAGGACATATTAGTTGATGGTTTCCTTATCTATCCATATGGCCCTATCTATCCATCTGGAGACCATTCATATCATGTATGCCCCTCTCTCTCTCCCCTACTAGATGGTCTATAAACTAGAAACAACTCTAAATTAGATGGTCTAACTCTTGGAAGTTGGGCTTTCTATATCTAGGGTGGGGGAACTTAATAGAATATTATAGGATATGCCAACTATATACTAATGAAACTTAAACTATATACAGGGGGAAATTATCTCTAGTCATAGTCAGTCTAGCAACTGATAGGTGACTTGTTCCATTCTAGACCTCTATCTATATATATGGGCCAAGTGCACCAAGCAATCAAAACAACCCTATTCCTAGTTATATATATATAGGGCCCCACATGACCTATTGATTGTTATTTTTCATGATCCTTTATCTATATATGGGTCATTCAGTTATTCTCTTTAGTATAGTCAACCCCCCTCATAGGTTGGAAATACATCTTAGGTTTAGAAATGCATCGTAAGCTTTGAAATTCATCACAGGGTTAGAAACAAATTGTGGGCTTTGAGAAAAATAATAATAATTTCATAGAATATGATGGTTTCTTAAAAATGAATTATTATTCATGAAAGATTGTAACTAAATAAGCATAAACATAAAAAAGAATAAAATAAACATTTTTTGATATTTGAATAAAACACCAATCTAAATTCAATGAAAGATGCCAGTTTGTTGTTGTTTGAACATTTATATTATCTACTTCACCATTTCTCTAACTTTTTTGACATTGAACTGGTGAAATATTTTCATCCATGTTTTCAATAGGGCCATTTGTTGTGTTGGTGTAATTCTTATTAAATCATATTCTGTAAGAAATTGATTTTCATATTTCTAAAGCCTTACCATAGGGTAAGTTATTCACAATGTACCATGATGTGTAAAGTCTCAAAAAGTTATCCATTTTTTTTTACATGTTTGTTTTATAATTTATACTTAAAAAAGGACAAGTTACTAAAAAATCTCATATTCCACTGAACCCAAAATCATTGTTTGACATACATCATCCAGTGAAAAAATTCACCTAAAGTTTCCTACAAAACATTTCTAAAACCTATTTTCCTCCATAAATGAACTATTTCACCACACTCAAAGGGAACATCGAATAAATTAAATTGATCAAGAATTATTATCAAGAATTGTTCAGATTGATCCATGTTGGTGTTTAGAATACCTATATTCATCATTTTATTGATATCAATAGTAATAAAAATATGTATAATCAAAGTAGTTAATTTCTTGTGGCAGTCTTCCTACAAGGGAAGTGGATTTCAGTCATTTATTTAATAGGTGGGATTTACTATAGCGATTGCATTGACCAATTCATGTCTATAAAATCATTTCCTTATTCATAAAATAAGGGAAGTTGTTATCTCTCTTAACTTTATCCTCATTGATTATAAATTATCACCAAAGAGAAACATTATGACATGAACTCATTGATGTTACCATTGGCTAGTCTTTGAAAGTAGTGAATGGGTATCTCATATCAACATACAAATGCACATAATTATCCATATAAATTTAAATTCATAAAATTTATTGGATTTTCAGCATGTATCAAACTGTTATGATTCTCAAATTTTGGATCTAAAAGAAAATTGATTGATTAAGATTATGTATATGTCTCCTATATTTTTTTCTCTTGGTCTTGTTTAATTAGATAATGCATTTCATATAATATGGGAAGGAGGCCAACAAAAATTAATAAGGTCTTTGTATCAGTCAAATAATGTATCAAATATTGAACCTTACCCACTTCTTTGTGATGCTACCACATTACTCCCAAGAAGGATATATAAGCATCATAGACCCTATACACCAGT